>SJYW01031072.1:304541-320689 GCA_006410735.1 Raphicerus campestris | reverse complement strand
TACGCCCCCCAGCTCCCCACTCCACCCTCCTCCAGGCGGTTTAAAGCGTCACCATCTCTCCGGCCAACTGAGTTGGAAGTCCTGGGGCCAGTCCCCACTTGACCAGAACTCATCCTCTGTGCTGAGTAGGCGTAGAATTCGCCTCCTCGTGGGTACTGCTCAGCCTCGGCCCAGGGCATGTTGTGCAGAACTGTCTCCCTGCACACAGGCTGACCATCCCCTCCCGCGTGAATGCGCACCTTGTGTCCGTCGCCTGTCCTGAGGCCCACACGTGTGGTCTGGGGTGTGCAGTGACCTGGCCCCAGGGCGTGGTTTTGGGCTCAGCCTCTCCAGGTGCGAACCCTGGGCGCGCTGTGCCCCGTTGGACCGCCCCACAGGAGTGCCCTTGCCCGCCTCCTGGCCCAGCCTCTGCAGGGGCTCCCTGGGAGGCCCAGGCCCACCTCCTCCTGGCCCCCCTCCGCATGATGGATACAGGGGGCTCCCTGGGAGGCTCCAGGCCCGCCTCCTCCTGGCCCCCCTCCGCGTGATGGATAGTGAGGCTCTGTGAACCACAGCTAAACAAATGAACTGAGAAAGTAGCGCGTCTGGACTCCTGGGCCCAGCCTGCTGGGGTGGACGTGGGGCGGACGTGGGGCTGTGGCGCCCGCGGGGCAGAGGGCAAAGCCACTTGTTTGCTTCTACAAGCGCTTCCCCAGTTTCTCCAAAAAAGGGTTTGCTACAAGCATCTCGCCATGAGTCACCAGGCCGGTGGGCCAGAGACTCAGGTCCCTGAGGACTGCAGAGACACCAGGCCGGGCCTTCAGGGCCGAGGAGCCGCAGCCAGACCCTGCTTCTGCCCAGGAGGGGCTCCGAGCTGCCCTGGGGGGCGTCCTGCCCGGGGCCGGTCCAGCGCAGCCGTGGCCCCCGCCAACCGGAGCCCCCTCCCCTGCAGGGAAGCGCCTGGTGACAGCAGACAGGCCCTCCCTTCTTTGCGAGGCTCTTGGAGCTCCTGGCAGGGGTCAGGCCTTAAGTTGCCCCAGGCAGGTCTCCCTGCCCTGGCCGGCAGCTCCTGTCCGGTCACAGAGTGCTGGCCCTGAGGACACCGGGCAGCCAAGGGGTAGAGTCTGCGGAGGTGCCCCGTGTGGGGGCAGGATCGCCCCTTTCCTGAAGCTGCTCCCCGTCCTCCACTCACAGGGCCCAGGGGCTGCAGAGCTGGCCTGGCTGCAGGCTAGAGGTGTAGACGGCGCCCTGGGGCGCAGGTCCACAACCTCCCACCATCTGGGGAAGGAAAAGCGGACTGTCTATACTGGCCCAGGAGGCGGTGCCCACGGCCCTCCAGCCCTTCTGGGAGGCCCGATATTTATCACTGACTTCCTAATCGCTGGAGCTGGGCCAGGCGAGGGTCAGGCTTCCTGGCACAGTGCAGCCGAGCTGTGTGGCGGGGGTCACCGGCCACCTCTGTCCCCGCCCACCCCCTGCCCCTGGCCTAAGGCATCTTGGCTTTTGCTTTTTTCTCTCTTCTGTGAAGCTGAAATATTTATTTATTTGAGAGCACGGGTCTTAGTTTTGGCAAGTGGGTCCTAGCCCCCATCAGGGATCAAACCCAGGTCCCTGCATCGGGGAAGCAGAGCCTACCCCCGGGCCAGCAGGGGCGTCTTGGAAGCGGAAATACCCAAAGGCAGTTTATTTCATATGTGAAACAACTTTTGTTTTTTTCCCCCGATCATGAAAGTAATTCAGACCTTATCTGTCTGTTTGGGAAAACGTGAGACGGCCAGCTCCTCATACACACCAGATAGACCGGCGGAACTCAAGGGCTGTGCTGAGACCCCTCACGGTTAAGGCTGGGGGGAGAGATTATCAGCAAAGAGGAGCAGGAGCCTTCTGTGGGAGCAGCCCTGCAGAGGCCCAGGTCGGTGCCCTCTGCAGCGGCGGCGGGCGGAGGTCATGATTTCTCCCACGGGGGCGGTGAGGGGCTGGAAGGTCTGTGCCCAGAGAGGCCCGAGGCTGCAGTGGGAGGTGGGGCCTGGGGGAGGGCAGGCCCTGGGAGTGTCTGCAGCGACTCTGGTGAAGGCGACAGGAGCTTGGACCAGGGGTGCACGAGGGGGTCGAGGGTCGGGGGTCGGGGGTCAGGCAGTGGAGGCAGGACCTGGCTTTGGTCCAGCGATGCCACTTCCGGCTGAGTTCGGGCTCTTGGAGGCCCCCGTCAGGCAGGTGACCCGCCCCACTCTTGCCCACGAACCTTCCTTGGCAGTGATGGGGTGAGAACTGTCAGTGGAGGGCGGCTCCAGCCCAGAGGGGTGCCCCGGGAAAGCAGCAGGGAGCCAGCTGGTGGGCGCCTGGCCTAGGGGTCCGGTCCTGAGGTTCACGGGTCTCTAGTCTGGAAGGGCACACTTGGCCTCTCCCCACTGCTCTGCCTTTGGGACAAAGCGGTAAAGGCTGAGCATGAAATGTCAGATGGAGTAAGGTGGCTGTCAGGGCCCGGCCTCTGGCCTCCCACCGCGCCTGGGGCGGCTCCTGTTCATGGCCTCCCGCACGGCCCTCCTGGAGGCAGCTCTCAGCTGCAGGCCTGTCTCTGTCTCCCAGCTCCCAGCTCCGAATGTCCTGGAGGCTGAGGCCTAGCCGACCCAGGGCCTCTGGACCTCTGCTGGACGGGGCCTGCTCGGGGGAGGCCATGAGGAGCGCAGCGGCCCCTGAGCTGTCCGTCTTTCCACAGCATGGCGGGCCCCCTGCGTCCTCGCCCAGCAGCCTGCCTTACTCTGCCCACACGTCGGACCCGTGGCCTCGGCGGGTCTGGGCTGCAGGAGTGGCATTGCTGGGAAGGCAGGTCAGGGTCCTCAGGACTGACCACTCAGCCTCGGTCGTCCCGTGCTCGGCCCTCCTTATGCACACAGGCCCTCGGCGTTTCTGTCTCAGCGCCCCGCCATGTGGGCAGACTAACACAGGAGGTGGAGATCGGGGCCCAGACCCACCCCTGCAGCAGCTGAACAAGAAGCCCGGAGGCTTCCGGCCTTCGTTCCCAGCGGGCTGCGTGCCTCTCTCGCCAACCTACCTTAGCAGAGGCCGTGGGCACCCCCGTCTAGCAGAGGCATTGGGCACACCCCCTAGTTTAGCAGAGGCCGTGGGCGCCTCCCAGTCTAGACGAGGCTGTGGGGCCCCCCACTCAGTTTAGCAGAGGCTGTGGGCGCCCCCCCTCCCTTCTAGCAGAGGCCGTGGGCACCCCCCACCCAGTTTAGCAGAGGCNTCTGCCCAGGAGGGGCTCCGAGCTGCCCTGGGGGGCGTCCTGCCCGGGGCCGGTCCAGCGCAGCCGTGGCCCCCGCCAACCGGAGCCCCCTCCCCTGCAGGGAAGCGCCTGGTGACAGCAGACAGGCCCTCCCTTCTTTGCGAGGCTCTTGGAGCTCCTGGCAGGGGTCAGGCCTTAAGTTGCCCCAGGCAGGTCTCCCTGCCCTGGCCGGCAGCTCCTGTCCGGTCACAGAGTGCTGGCCCTGAGGACACCGGGCAGCCAAGGGGTAGAGTCTGCGGAGGTGCCCCGTGTGGGGGCAGGATCGCCCCTTTCCTGAAGCTGCTCCCCGTCCTCCACTCACAGGGCCCAGGGGCTGCAGAGCTGGCCTGGCTGCAGGCTAGAGGTGTAGACGGCGCCCTGGGGCGCAGGTCCACAACCTCCCACCATCTGGGGAAGGAAAAGCGGACTGTCTATACTGGCCCAGGAGGCGGTGCCCACGGCCCTCCAGCCCTTCTGGGAGGCCCGATATTTATCACTGACTTCCTAATCGCTGGAGCTGGGCCAGGCGAGGGTCAGGCTTCCTGGCACAGTGCAGCCGAGCTGTGTGGCGGGGGTCACCGGCCACCTCTGTCCCCGCCCACCCCCTGCCCCTGGCCTAAGGCATCTTGGCTTTTGCTTTTTTCTCTCTTCTGTGAAGCTGAAATATTTATTTATTTGAGAGCACGGGTCTTAGTTTTGGCAAGTGGGTCCTAGCCCCCATCAGGGATCAAACCCAGGTCCCTGCGTCGGGGAAGCAGAGCCTACCCCCGGGCCAGCAGGGGCGTCTTGGAAGCGGAAATACCCAAAGGCAGTTTATTTCATATGTGAAACAACTTTTGTTTTTTTCCCCCGATCATGAAAGTAATTCAGACCTTATCTGTCTGTTTGGGAAAACGTGAGACGGCCAGCTCCTCATACACACCAGATAGACCGGCGGAACTCAAGGGCTGTGCTGAGACCCCTCACGGTTAAGGCTGGGGGGAGAGATTATCAGCAAAGAGGAGCAGGAGCCTTCTGTGGGAGCAGCCCTGCAGAGGCCCAGGTCGGTGCCCTCTGCAGCGGCGGCGGGCGGAGGTCATGATTTCTCCCACGGGGGCGGTGAGGGGCTGGAAGGTCTGTGCCCAGAGAGGCCCGAGGCTGCAGTGGGAGGTGGGGCCTGGGGGAGGGCAGGCCCTGGGAGTGTCTGCAGCGACTCTGGTGAAGGCGACAGGAGCTTGGACCAGGGGTGCACGAGGGGGTCGAGGGTCGGGGGTCGGGGGTCAGGCAGTCGAGGCAGGACCTGGCTTTGGTCCAGCGATGCCACTTCCGGCTGAGTTCGGGCTCTTGGAGGCCCCCATCAGGCAGGTGACCCGCCCCACTCTTGCCCACGAACCTTCCTTGGCAGTGATGGGGTGAGAACTGTCAGTGGAGGGCGGCTCCAGCCCAGAGGGGTGCCCCGGGAAAGCAGCAGGGAGCCAGCTGGTGGGCGCCTGGCCTAGGGGTCCGGTCCTGAGGTTCACGGGTCTCTAGTCTGGAAGGGCACACTTGGCCTCTCCCCACTGCTCTGCCTTTGGGACAAAGCGGTAAAGGCTGAGCATGAAATGTCAGATGGAGTAAGGTGGCTGTCAGGGCCCGGCCTCTGGCCTCCCACCGCGCCTGGGGCGGCTCCTGTTCATGGCCTCCCGCACGGCCCTCCTGGAGGCAGCTCTCAGCTGCAGGCCTGTCTCTGTCTCCCAGCTCCCAGCTCCGAATGTCCTGGAGGCTGAGGCCTAGCCGACCCAGGGCCTCTGGACCTCTGCTGGACGGGGCCTGCTCGGGGGAGGCCATGAGGAGCGCAGCGGCCCCTGAGCTGTCCGTCTTTCCACAGCATGGCGGGCCCCCTGCGTCCTCGCCCAGCAGCCTGCCTTACTCTGCCCACACGTCGGACCCGTGGCCTCGGCGGGTCTGGGCTGCAGGAGTGGCATTGCTGGGAAGGCAGGTCAGGGTCCTCAGGACTGACCACTCAGCCTCGGTCGTCCCGTGCTCGGCCCTCCTTATGCACACAGGCCCTCGGCGTTTCTGTCTCAGCGCCCCGCCATGTGGGCAGACTAACACAGGAGGTGGAGATCGGGGCCCAGACCCACCCCTGCAGCAGCTGGACAAGAAGCCCGGAGGCTTCCGGCCTTCGTTCCCAGCGGGCTGCGTGCCTCTCTCGCCAACCTACCTTAGCAGAGGCCGTGGGCACCCCCGTCTAGCAGAGGCATTGGGCACACCCCCTAGTTTAGCAGAGGCCGTGGGCGCCTCCCAGTCTAGACGAGGCTGTGGGGCCCCCCACTCAGTTTAGCAGAGGCTGTGGGCGCCCCCCCTCCCTTCTAGCAGAGGCCGTGGGCACCCCCCACCCAGTTTAGCAGAGGCCGTGAGCGGCCCCCAGGCTAGACAAGGCTGTGGGCAACCCCCCAGTCTAGCACAGGTTGTGGGTACCCCCCCCAGTCTAGATGAGGCTGTGGGCACCCCCTAATCTAGCACAGGCTGTGGGCATCCCCCAGTCTAGCACAGGTTGTGGGTACCCCCCCAGTCTAGACGAGGCTGTGGGGGCCCCCCACCCAGTCTAGATGAGGCCATGGGCACCCCCCAGCCTAGCAGAGGTCGTGGGCACCCCCCCAAGTCTAGATGAGAAATCCAGGGGGACCAGGGCTGTGACTGCCCCCTGCGTGTCCCCCACCCCTCAGCTCCTCGGGGGGACTCCTGCGCTGCCATCCCCACACCCCGGGGCTGAGCCTGGTGCCCAGCACAGAGTTGACCCTCCGTGTGTCCCAGTCTTGGGAGCTCAGGTGCGTTCTGTGCTTTGGCCGTTCTAGGAAGGGTGGCGGAGAGGCAGGAGACCTGAGCCTGACTGCCAGCTAGCTCCCCTCCTCCAGCACGCCAGCTGCGGGGCCTGGAAGACATGAGCTCCAGCCCCCAGAGCCTGCTCACCCTCTGCACACTCTGCCCAGAAGCAGCAAGTGTCTGTCTCCGAGGCTCCATGGAGGCGTGGCGGGCGTTCAGGCGGCACAGGCCCATGGGGACGGTGCAGCCGAGACCCGCAGGGAGGCCATCCCAGGTGAGGCCCCAGATTCCTCCTGCTGAGCCTGGAGCTCAGCTCACTCTGCCTGCCTGGACAGACAGCTGGACAGAGTGCTCTGGAGTAGCTGGATGGAGGGCTGGCGTCAAGGCCTCAGTGCAGTTTGGGAAGCATGATGCTCGGTGGAGGGGAAGAGGTTCAGACCCAGGGCTGGAGGCTCGGCCTCCACGGGGAACTGTGTGGTTTGGGGCTTCAGCTTCATCTTTTGTGAACTGGGGATGACAGCCTCACGAAGCTGCGCTGGGGCGGGGGCGGCCACCGTCTGGACAGCGGGTGTAGGAGGCTCCCTGGCTGAGGGTTCAGAGAGCGGGGGGTGACAATGCCCTCTACAAACGTGACCGAAGCTGGGAATGACTGAGGTCCTCACTGGCAGGTTGCTGGGGGCCCCCCCATCCCGTCCGGGCAGTCCCCAGGTGGCTCTGCTAAGTCCAGCCCCTCCAGGGCGGCCCCTCTGAGCCCCTCGCCCACAGTCCCCGGGCTCAGAGCCTGCCAGGCTCCAGGACGCCCTGGCAGGAGGCTCTCCTCTGTGCCTGAGGGGTGTGCGCTCCAGGGCAGGCCTACGGGCGGGGCCACCACACGGCCCGTCCACCCTCAGGCGGACGGCTGGGCCCAAGCCCTCCCCCGGGTCCACGTGGACTGCTAAGGGACAATGCCCCCAGCTGCCCTACTGGCAGGCCCTGACCTGGTGCGGCCTCGTGCCAGGAGCTGGGAACCCAGGGCGTCCCGGGCCTCAGACAGTGAGGGAAGGCTCCATGCCCCACAGCGCAGGCCCAGAGCCCAGCCAACCACGGAAACCCCACTCCCTGCCCTGCTTGCGGGCCAACCAGCCGCCAGTTACGGGCTGGAGCTGAGCATGTGTACAAGCCCTGAGCGCCCCAATTAGGCTTCTGAGGACAGCGTCCGCCTTCCCGGGGATCCCCCAGCTCCAAGCCAGGTCAGGTTTCCTGCAAAGCCAGTGAACGCTGCCCGTGCACCGGGCAGTTTTCCCTGCAGCCCCTGCCCGAGGCTTTCTCCAGGAAGCTCTGCTGGGGCAGAGCCACAGTCGGCCCAATGAGCTGACCTTGGCCTCTCTCGAGGCTCCTGCCCACAGACCTCCAGGGACACGGGCACCGCTGCCCCCCAGCCCCAGGAGCACCGCAAAGAGCTTCCCCAAGGCAACGGACTGCCCTGGAACTGAACTTCGGGAGAACCCAGGCTCCTGTGCCTGAGGAAAGCAAGGGGGCTGGAGGTGGTGAGCAGCCCAGGTCCCCACGAGTCCCGGCCCTGTGCTCCCCCATCCTGTGGTCATATCAGCCCTCTAAGGGAGCTGCCCTCCCGGGGACCAACAGGGGCCCCAGCCCGCGGCCAGTTCCCCCATCCCCTGTCCTGCCCTCCCGTGTAGACAGAGGCCCTGGCAGCTTCAGGGATCGGCGTCGGGGGCCCTCAGGGGCCAGGGTCTCACAGGAGAATGGGGGGGGCAGTCATGAGCCCGGCTGTGAGACCCCAAGGGGCTGGTGGGAAGGGCGGGGGCAGGACAGGAGGGAGAGCTAGGCGGTTTGAGCAAGGAGCAGGAAGGCCCCTGGGTGCTTTCCCAGGGTGGTGGAGCCGGAAGCAGCCTGGGAGAAAGGCTGACATCTAAGGGGCCCTGCCCCACCCCGAGGCTGTCAGCGCCCCCAGGACTTCAGCGAAGGCTGGGGACAGAGGGCTGGCAGTCGGGTCCCTGCCCCGAATCCGGATCCGGACGCTCCTGACACAGACCCTCAGGCCCTGAGGCCCTGGGGACACAGAGGGTCTGGGCAGTGTTGCCGGGTCTTGCTGTGAGGGAGGAGCAGTGGTCAGCTTCGCGGCAGCGCTCCTCTTCAACAGGCAGAGCTGGCCCTGCACCCCTGCACTCCTGCACCCCATCCGCTCTGGAGATGTTCCCGGGGGCTCCTCCCTCTGGGGGCCTGCAGACGCCTCCTGCAGGTGCCTCGGGCCAGGACCCCTCCTCCTCAGGTGACAGGTCACAGGAAGGACAGAGAGGACCTGGGCTCGCAGGGCATGGGTGGGTCGCCAGGCCT
Organism: Raphicerus campestris; assembly: GCA_006410735.1. NCBI lineage: Eukaryota > Metazoa > Chordata > Mammalia > Artiodactyla > Bovidae > Raphicerus > Raphicerus campestris. The sequence goes on along the minus strand of SJYW01031072.1, from coordinate 312,330 downwards.
GAGCGAGGGCAGCCACGGCGGAGGAGCGTTTGGCCTTTGCCCCCTGGGGTTCCCACTTTAGGGACCTCCTGACAGACAGGCTCTCTCGGTCTTCGGCAGCGCAAGTGGGAAAGGCTCTCCCTATCCAATCGGACAAGACTCCAGGAAACAGGGCAGCTGGGGCCTGAGAAGGGACAGACGCTGCGTCCCGCCTGCTGGAGACCTGTCGCCTGTCGCCGGGTCCCAGCCAAGCGAAGGCAGAGCAAGGGCCCGAGGGACTCGGGAGCCAGGAGCTGCTTCTGACCCTGACCCTGACCCACCGCAGGCCTCTGCCACGCTTCAGAGGGCCTCAGTGTTTTCCCGAGGTCATCCTTTCCACTCTCCTGTCCCAAATCACCCCCGGGGCTCCCTCCACCGGAAAGCATCGCCGCCTACCCTCGTTCAGAGGCCTGCGGACCTTTGTCCATGGAGGTCTGGTCCCCCCAGCCCACCCTCCGCACAGCAGGACGCACCCCCAGCTCTGGGCTGGCTTCTCCTCAGATAAGCAGGGAGGAGCTGCTGCCCAGAAACCAGCCCTGCAGGGCACGGGCCACTTCTCCTTTTAAGGCAGCATCTGCGTCCTCAGCCCCAGCCCCACTCATTCCTGACTGTTTGGAGGAAACGATGATTAATCAGCAACCACCTCCCCGCCCCACTCCCACCCCCACCCCGCCTGTTTTTCATTAGGTTCTTTTTAAACAGCCGGCATGCCCCCTCTGGAGCAGACCGCAGCAGGTCCGAGCCCAGGAGGTGTGGGGGAGCCCATGAAGACAAAGGGTGGGGCTCAGAAGTGGACGTGCTGGGGCGGGTATGGGGACCAGGGGGCAGGCTCACCCCTGCCAGGAGCCAGGACAGTCAGGATGTGAGGCTTTGCCCCCCACCCCCTGGGGAAGGTTGGAGGTTACACCGACTTGGGGGCCGCTAGTGAGACGGGCTGCAGCCTGGGTTCTCCCCGGCCAAGCTCTCTCTCTGGATCCCCAGGTCCCCCTCCCTAGCTGAGGCCTGTGAGCACCGTGGGAACTCCGGGAGCAGCGGGCAGCAGGGCTGCCCATCTGGGGGCCTCACCTCCGTCTGGGGCCAAGGGCCCCGGGACCAGCCTCAGCCCAGCTCTTTGAGTGGACAGCACCCGTGATGGAGTCACTCTGAGCCTGGGGGGCCGAGGGGCTACCTGGCCAGGCTGTAGGTGGGTGGTCTGAGCATCCTAAAGGGTGACTGCAGACATCCCCCACCACACACACCAGGCCCCTCACCCATCTTGTATCTGCAAGCTTCTCTCCCCCTTTTGAATCAAGGCACGTTCATACCCGTCCTGCCCAGGCCGAAGCCGCTCTAAGGTCACCTGGTTCCCCAAGCCCAAGAGTGAGTGAGTCGGGGCGGGGGGAGATGTGTATAAGAGACAGGCCATGAGGAGCGCAGCGGCCCCTGAGCTGTCCGTCTTTCCACAGCATGGCGGGCCCCCTGCGTCCTCGCCCAGCAGCCTGCCTTACTCTGCCCACACGTCGGACCCGTGGCCTCGGCGGGTCTGGGCTGCAGGAGTGGCATTGCTGGGAAGGCAGGTCAGGGTCCTCAGGACTGACCACTCAGCCTCGGTCGTCCCGTGCTCGGCCCTCCTTATGCACACAGGCCCTCGGCGTTTCTGTCTCAGCGCCCCGCCATGTGGGCAGACTAACACAGGAGGTGGAGATCGGGGCCCAGACCCACCCCTGCAGCAGCTGGACAAGAAGCCCGGAGGCTTCCGGCCTTCGTTCCCAGCGGGCTGCGTGCCTCTCTCGCCAACCTACCTTAGCAGAGGCCGTGGGCACCCCCGTCTAGCAGAGGCATTGGGCACACCCCCTAGTTTAGCAGAGGCCGTGGGCGCCTCCCAGTCTAGACGAGGCTGTGGGGCCCCCCACTCAGTTTAGCAGAGGCTGTGGGCGCCCCCCCTCCCTTCTAGCAGAGGCCGTGGGCACCCCCCACCCAGTTTAGCAGAGGCCGTGAGCGGCCCCCAGGCTAGACAAGGCTGTGGGCAACCCCCCANGGGCCCGCGGGGGGGGGGGGGGGGGGGGGGGGGGGGGGGGGGGGGGGGGGGGCAATGGCCAGAGGGGGCCGGGCCGTGCAGTGACCCAGGCCTGCGGGGCAGGACGAGGGAGTGTGCATTCCAAGGCCCTGGCTCACCAGGCCCCGTGCCGCGCAGAAGAGCCAAGGACACCGGCTTCTAAATACACCCCGGGCAGTCCCCAAGGGCTGTACTCACGGCCCAAGAACACACTGTTTCCACAGGACTGAGCAGTACCCCCCCGGGGCGTGGCGGGGTGGGGAGGTTCAGAATGCCGGTGGGCTTCCGGCCCCCGAGCTGCCCCTAGAGACAGCACACCTCCCAGCAGTCAGGCCCTCATTCCCCTACGAAGGGCACGGGGCATCCAGGGTGCCAGCTGCTCTGGAGCCGATCACACGTGAGCAGTAAGCCTAATAATTCATCCTAGGCAACTCGGCTGCTCCCAGGGCTCTCAGGATAAGGTGCCGACTTCATGCCCCAGCCCCCAGCTCAGCACAGCGGACCCCCACGCCGCCCATCTCAGCAGGACCTGGTGGATCTCAGGCTCCTCACAGACAGCAGTGGTCCTTAGCAAAGTCCCTTCTGAGAAAAGAAGGGAAATAACGTGGGCTTCTCAAAAAGCCACATATACATAATATAAAGGAACATCCCATATTTGTCACCATCAGGCCACAGTCTTCAGGTTATAAATAACCAACCCCTGAAAACTTCACAACGTCTACACATTTTTTTTTAAAGATGTCATATACACTTGGTTTGCTTTTAAAATAAGTAAATAAAAACTTAATAAGGTCCCCTGGAGAAGGAAATGGCAACCCGCTCCAGTACTCTTGCCTGGAAAATCCTATGGACGGAGGAGCCTGGTGGGCTGCAGTCCATGGGGTCGCAGAGTCGGACGCAACTGAGCGGCTCCAGTTTCTCTTCGTGAGGTCGGCTGGTTCAGGAGGCTGCCTCCCTTCAGGCAGGGATGCTGCTCATAACATAACAGACTCGATTTTCTGTGGACTCTGTGGTCTTCGGCACTGCCAGGCAGGTCGTTTGCCGTTTGAGGTCACACTTCGAATCCACACCTGTGGTGTTTTCTGGGTCAGCGTGAGGGGTGCTGGGCTACACCTGGGTGGGCTGTCCCCTGTGGACAGACTGGCTCACCCTGTTTTCCACTCCGGACTCTTACAGGCATCTTCTGGTGAAGGTGCTTCATGGTAGCTCTGGTGGAAATTTCTAAACAATAAAATATATGTTGTAAATGGAAAACAACAAAACCAGGGCCTGGGTGCCTGGGTCTTGGAATGTGCCCCTTCCCTCCTCTGACCCCAGGCCTGGGCTGCCACGCTGCTGCGGGCTCGTGGGACTGTGGGGGACAGAGCCCCCTCCTCTCCCTCGGCTCCCGAGCCAGGTGACCCGGCAGAGCGCCTTCCAGGGCTGAGACAGGCGCGTGGCAACCATGCCTTGAGTCAAAAGGGAGAGATGTGCTCGAAAACACACTTTTATTGCTGGCTTCTTACTTCCACGAAATGAGGATGGTAGGCAGGATCTGTAAATATCCTTAACTGAGAAAATAAAGCATGATCAGACCTTTGTTGCTCTCTCCAACCATGTTTCCTTTTGGAAAGGTCTTGGCTGTAAAACCCCAGGACCTGAGACTCACTTGACCTCGGAGCCAGGCAAGGCCCTGGGGCTCCTGCCCAGGGCGCAGGAAGCAAGGGTGCCCATGAACCCGGCGATCAAGACAACTGACGTGTGAATGAACACTGTAAAAACTCAAGCGTCATGCAAGAAAATCCCGAGACAGACAAAAGAGTAAAATCTCCAGGAAACACAGCAGCAGCCTTGGGGACGCTCCCCTTTGCCTCAGGTTCCAGCAAGGCCGAGCAGGGCCCCGTCCCAGCGACCCAAGGCAGGACGGTGGCTCTGGGCCCGAGGTGTGGGGATGAGGGCTGCAGCGTCCAGGGCTCCCTCCGGGGCCTCACAAGCTGGGGTTTTGAGTCTGATGTCAGCGGGGGCTCTGCACGCAACCCCAGCCCCACACGGCGCTATCAGCGGAGACCGTCCAAGAGGTACCCACGCTGTCCCTGGGCTCCTTCCTCTCTCTCCGCAGCCAACTCCTCATGTTTATTTTTCTTTTCTGCATTCTTAGGAGGGCAAGCAAGTGGAAACCAAGACAGATGCGAAAAAGGGAGAAGACAAGGGGAGAGATGCTGGCAAGAAGCCCCTGGGCCCCAGACGGGACTCAGACCTGGGGAAGGAGCCCAAGAGGGGTAGCGTGAAGAAAAGCGTCTCGAGGGACAAGGACGAAGCTGACGGCAGAAGCGCAGAGAGGCCCAAGGAGGAGAAGCTCGTCAGGGGCCTGGAGAAGGGCCGGGTCAAGGCCGTGGTGGACAAGAAGGAGGCTGGGAAGGAGGGGCCGGCCGCCCCTCGGAAGGACGAGGAGAAGCAGAGGAGTGTGAGCAGAGACAAGGGCAAGTGGGGCGAGCAGCCCGAGGCGGCAAGCAGGACAGCGGCATCCGAGAAGGCCAAGGGGCCGCGGATGGGTGAGGACCCCCGGGCGGAGGCCCAGGAGCCGAAGGAGGGACACGGGGGCAGGGCCGCCAGGCCAGAGGGCGAGAAGCCCAGGAAGGAGGAGCCCCACGAGGCAAAGGCCCCCCGAGAAGACAGCAAGACCCCAGTGCCAGAGAAACCCACCCCTGGTGCCCCCGCGAAGTCCGCTGATGGGCCTGCCAAGGCCGAGGATGAGGCAGCCCCCAGCATCTTCGACGAGCCCCTGGAAAGGGTGAAGCGCAACGACCCGGAGGTGACCGAGGTGAACGTCAACAACTCGGACTGCATCACCACGGAGATCCTGGTGCGCTTCGCGGAAGCGCTGGAGTTCAACACGGCTGTCAAGGTCTTCGCCCTGGCCAACACGCGGGCGGACGACCATGTGGCCTTCGCCATCGCCATCATGCTCAAGGCCAACAAGACCATCACCAGCCTGAACCTGGACTCCAATCACATCACCAGCAGAGGCATCCTGGCCATTTTCCGGGCCCTGCTGCAGAACAGCTCACTGACTGAGCTCCGCTTCCACAACCAGCGCCACATCTGCGGTGGCAAGACTGAGATGGAGATGGCCAAGCTGCTCAAGGAGAACACCACGCTGCTCAAGCTGGGCTACCACTTCGAGCTGGCCGGGCCCCGCATGACCGTCACCAACCTGCTCAGCCGCAACATGGACCGGCAGCGCCAGAAGCGGCTGCAGGAGCAGCGGCAGGCGCAGGAAGCCCAGGCGGAGAAGGCGCTGCTGGAGGTGCCCCAGGCCCGGCCCCCCGCCCGGGGCTCCCCCAGGCCCTCCCTGCAGCCACCGCCCAAGGCCGCTCCCAAGAACTCGCAGGGCAAAGGGGCTGTCCCGGCCGTGCCCCCCCCACCGCCACCGCCGCTGGCGCCCCCGCTCATCATGGAGAATCTGAGGAACTCGCTGTCCCCGGCCACCCAGCGGAAGATGGGCGACAAGGCCCTCCCCGCCCAAGAGAAGAACTCTCGGGACCAGCTGCTGGCGGCCATCCGCTCCAGCAACCTCAAGCAGCTCAAGAAGGTGGGTGCTGGGTCTGGCTGCGGGGCATGGCTGGGGGCTGGGCCTGCACCCCCTCCAGGGCATCTGTCCATCCTCTCAGGAGCTTCCTCTGGCCCGTCCCCCATGTTTCTCCCGCAAGTGGAGAAGTACCTTCAGACACTTCCTTGAAGTCTTCCCATTCCCTAGGCCCACACGGCCTTTGTTTTCAGTCAGTTCAGTTCAGTTGCTCAGTCGTGTCCGACTCTTTGCGACCCCATGAATTGCAGCACACCAGGCCTCCCTGTCCATCACCAGCTCCCAGAGTTCACTCAGACTCACGTCCATCGAGTCAGTGATGCCATCCAGCCGTCTCATCCTCTGTCGTCCCCTTCTCCTCGTGCCCCCAATCCCTCCCAGCATTAGAGTCTTTTCCACTGAGTCAACTCTTCACATGAGGTGGTCAAAGTACTGGAGTTTCAGCTTCAGCATCATTCCCTCCAAAGAAATTCTGGGGCTTATCTCCTTTAGAATGGACTGGTTGGATCTCCTTGCCTTTGTTTTAGAGGGGTTCTAATCCCCTCTTAGAACCAGTCAGGCCCTAGAGGTCAGGTTACCCCACAGGTCTTCAACAGACAGTCCGTCCCTGGAGAGCCGGCTTCTCAAAGCTCAGCTCTGCTGGGTGGCAGAGTCGGGGTCCTCCTCCAGGCTGACCCCGCCCTTCCCAACCAGGTCCTTCCTGAGACAGTGCAACCTCGACTGTCCCCCCAGTCATTGAATGGGATCAGCTTTTCACAGAAAAGGGAAAGGGCCTCCTCTGCCTGCAGCTCCTCAGTTTGAGAGCCCAGGAGGAGAGGAGGGCAAGGCATCCCAGGGCCCCCTGGGGCCCCCTCTAAGCCATCTGCTCTGCCCTGACAGGTGGAGGTGCCCAAGCTGCTGCAGTAGGACCAGGCTGCAGGCGCTGCCCGCCACGCCACGCCTGCCCAGACCCCACTTCCCAGGGCCGCACGGACCCTGCCCGCCACGCCAGCCGCCCTGCTCTGGACATCCCTGCCCTGCTCTGGGGGAGCTGGAGGCCGCGGCCACTCCACGAAGGGTACCTTCTCCCCTCGCTTCTTTTCTTGTCTCTGACGCTGACGCTCTCCACCACTGTCTCATCCCTGGTGCAGGCGGTTCTGGATGAGAAGAGTCCTACTAGCACGTGACCGAGAAGACGGCGCCCCTGGAGCCTGAGTGGCCGACCAGCTGTCAAAGGCCTAGGGGCCGGGAGGGGGGTCCCTCAGGGGTCATGGAACCCATGAGCCCACTGCCCCCAGGGCCAGGATTCAGGCCTCTGAGGAGCCCTGGGGGCAAGGCCACTGGAGGGGGCCAGGGTGTAAGACTGGAGGGCCGAGGGCCCAGGGGAGAGGGCAGAGGGGCTGAGGATGCCCCAAGCCCCTCCCTGCTAAGCAGAGGACTTGAGGGGTGCAGCCTGGTGCGGCGTGGGCTGCAGCAGGGGGAGAGGACAGACAGCCGCTGGACCCGAAGACTGGATGCCAACGTAGACGTCCCATCACACTCACCCGCTGCTGCAGACAGCTGAGATCTGTCCCCCGTGAGGTTTCATAATACACACGAGCCTCCAGCTGGGAGTCGCCGTGCACCTGGGTGCCGTCCCCAGGGTCCTGGCGCTCACCCTGCTCGGGAGACGCAGGCTCCCCGCCCCGCCGCCCGGAGCCGCGCCCGCGGAAGCTCCTCGCAGGGGCCGGGCTCAGTCAGGGCGTCCTGCCCGGAGTCCCTGGGCGCAGCGCCGAGGCGGGTGGCGGGGCCGGGGCCTCAGTGGCCACACGAGGCGAGCGGTGCGCGCCGCTCCGCGCCGCCCAGGACAGGAGGGCCGCGGGGGAGGTGATCGCGGGGCCCGGGCCGCCTCCCGGGCGCCTCTCCGCTTGGAGCCGCCACGCGCCGGACGCCCGGAGCCCAGCCAGGGCCTGAGGCGACGCCCGCCCGACCGCACGCCCCGCGCGCGCCCCGGGCCTCGAGCCCCCGCCGGGCTGCCGCTTCAGGGCGCGACGCTCGCGCGGGGACGACCCCTCACCCTGAGCCCAGGGGCGGGTGTGGGGGCCCAGGAGCCGCCCTCCGCGCGCCCGCTGTCCGCTCGCCCCCCGCCGGCCGATGACGTCACCCTCCCCGCCGGCCGATGACGTCACCCTCCCCGCCGCCCCCGGGCCCGC
>SJYW01031072.1:223524-256130 GCA_006410735.1 Raphicerus campestris | reverse complement strand
GGCACACATCGCCCTCACCCGCTCCTCCACCGATGCCCTCAAGCAGCTGCGTGAGCAGCCCAGCAAGGAGCCTGAGTGCAGGCGCAGCTTCAAGACCGTGTTTTCACTTCCTCTGGATGGATCAGACGGTAGCTCTACTGTTTACAAGACCCTCCACACTCTTCTCCACAGTGGTTGCACCAATTTACATTCCCGCCAACAGTACAAAAGTGTTCCTTTCTCTCCACACCCTCGTCAATCTTGTTCTCTTTTCCTTAAAATTAACTAGCTCGCTTATTTCTGGTGCACGAGCTTAGCTGTCCCGCAGCACATGCAATCTTCCCGGACCAGGGACCAAACCCGTGCCCCCCTGAGCTGGCAAGCGGACTCTTCCCTGCTGGACCACCCGGGAAGGCCCCTCTTGCCTTCGCGACGCTCGCCAGCGTGGTGCGTCTGGCCGGGGGCTCACTGGCCGTGCCCTGCTCCTCCCAGGGCTGGTGGTGCTGAGTGCGTCCACGTGCCACTGGCCCTGCATGTCTTCTCTAGGAAAAAACGTCTTTCCCAATCCTCTGCCATGCCTTTTTACCAGAATGTTTACTTGCTATTGAGTTGTGTGAGTCTGTAATACATTTTGCATATTAAACGGCGTGCAGACATCTTCTTCCGTCCAGCAGGCTGCCTCTTCCCTTGGCTCATGGCTCTTTGCTGTGCTTTTTTAGTCTGAGGTGGCCCCACTCATTTATTTCTGCTTTTGTTGCCTCTGCTCTTGGTGTCAGATGTAAGAAATCATTGCCAAGACCAGTGTCAGAGAGTTAGGTTTTTAGGTTTTCTAGGAGCCTCGTGATTTCAGGTCTTATGAACACGCCTGTATTCTGACCTGACTCCAGTATGTGGTGTGCGACCATTGCTGTTCAGTCACTAGGTCGTGTCCGACTCTGCGACCCTGTGGCCTGCAGCACGCCAGGCCTCCCTGTCCTTCACTATCCCCCGGAGTTTGTTCAAACTCATGCCCATTAAGTCAGTGATGCCATCCAACCATCTCATCCTCTGTCATCCCCTTCTCCTGCCCTCGGTCTTTCCCAGCATCAGAGTCTTTTCCACTGAATCAGCTCTTCCCATCAGGTGGCCAAATTACTGGAGCTTCAGCTTCAGCATCAGTCCTTCCAGTGAATATTCAGGACTGGTCTCCTTTAGGATTGACCGGTTGGATCTCCTTGCAGTCCAAGGGACTCTCAAGAGTCTTCTCCAACACCACAGTTCAAATGCATCAATTCTTCGGCGCTCAGCCTTCTTTATGGTCCAACTCTCACATCCACATACGACTAATGGAAACAGCTTTGACTATACGGACCTTTGTTGGCAAAGTGATGTCTCTGCTTTTGAATATGCTAAGTTTGTCATAGCTTCTCCTTCAAGGAGCAAGTGTCTTTTAATTTCACGGCTGCAGTCACCGTCCACAGTGATTCTGAAGCCCAGGAAAATCACTGTTTCCATTTCCCCCATCTACTTGCCATGAAGTAATGGGACTGGATGCTATGACTTTAAGTAAGCTTTTTAAATGTTGAGTTTTAAGCCCGCTTTTTCGCTCTCCTCTTTCTCCTTCATCAAGAGGCTCTTTAGCTCCTCTTCACTTTCTGCCATTAGGGTGGTGTCATCTGCATATCTGAGGTTACTGACATTTCTCCCAGCAGTCTTGATTCTGGTCTATTCCTCATCCAGCCTGGCATTTCACATGATGTGCTCTGCAGGTAAATTAGATAAGCAGCGTGTAAGGCAAGGTCCAGACTCTCCAATGCCATTTACTGCAGACTGTCCTCCCCGTGGGTTCTTGGCTCCTCTGTCTCGAAGTAACTGACCTCAGAAGTGCAGGTTCACCGCTGGGCTCTGTTCTGCTCCACGGGTCTTGGTCTTGGTGTCTGTTTTAACGCCAATACCATCCTGGTTTGATTACTATCACTTTGTAATATAGTTTAAAATCAAGAATTGTGATACCATACAAATTCTGGAATTGTTTGTTCTATTTATGTAAAAAATGCCATTGGAATTTTGAGCGGGACTACACCGAATCTGCGGGTTGCTCTCGGGAGTTTGGACATTTAGACACTGTCCAATGTCTCAGTCTATGAACGTGGAGTATCCACTAGTTTGTGTCTCCAGTTTCTTCCCTCGATGTCTCACGGCTTTCTGTGTGTGGGTCTTTCAATCTTGGGGGCTTGTTTATCCTTAGACATTTTACTGTTTTTGATGCAACTATTTTTAAGTTTCTCTTTCTGATAGCTCACTGTTACTTTCTTTCCTAACTGCTCTGCTCAGGAATCCGAGGACTATGATGAGAAGGAGTGGTAAGAGGCTGAATATATTAACTGGGGGGGTGTCATCTATGGCCTTTACTGGGTTGAGATATGTTCCTTCTATGTGCTTTGTTGAAAGCTTTTTGTCATGAAAGGGTACTGAATCTTGTCAAATGCTTGTTCTGCATCTACTGAGGTATTCGCATATTTTAATTTTTCACTCTCTTAAGTGGACACTGCGTTTATTAATCAGCTTATCATGCTGAGCCCTGCATCCCAGGAGTCAGGCCCGCCTGACGGCGGCGTGCCGCCCTCCCCTGTGCTGCTGGGCCACGTCTGCTGGCGCTGTGCTGAGGCCCACACTCGCCAGGCACACTGGCCTGCTGCCCCTTTTCCTGCAGTGTCCTTGTTATCAGGGTAACGCTGGCCTAGAAAAATGAGTTTGGAAATGCTCCCTCCTCTGCAGTATTTGGAAGGAGTCTGAGAAGGGCTGGTATTTATTTTTCTTTGAACGTTTGGTAGGACTCGCCAGTGGGTCCATCTGGCCCTGGGCTTTTCCCAGGGCAGGTCTCTCGTTACTGACTCTCTCTCCTCGTCACCTACCGGTCTGTTCGGGTTTTCAAGCTCTTCATGGTTCAGTTTCCTAGGCTGTATGTCTCGGAGCGTTTACGCGTCTCTTCTGGGGCAGTGCACTTGCTGGCATGTGCTTGCTCACAGTGGTCTCTCTGGGCCTTCATCTCTCTGTGGTCTCAGCTGTGAAGTCTCTGGCTTCACTCTGGTCCGTGCGAGTGTTCTCTCTCTCCTTTTCAGTCCAGCTGTGGCTTGTCAGTTCTGCTTGTCTTCTCAGGATACCAGCTCTTACTCCCATCAGGCTCTTCTGAGGCCTCTCTGGCCCCACTCCTCTCTCGTCACTCTTATCTTCCTCCTGCTGCCTCTGGGCTTGGCTTGTTCTTTTTCGTGCTCCTGAGGGAGAGAGTGAGGTGGTTCGAGGCTGGTTTTCCTTTCTGCTCTAAGGTGAGTGCCCTCATTCATGAGCCTCCTTCGTCACAGCTCCTTCTCTGTGTTCTGCAAGTTCTGGTATGTTGCATTTCCATTTTCATGTGTTTCAAGACATGTTTAGATTCTCTTTTAATTTTTCCTTTGACCCACAGGTTGTTCAGAAAAGCCCTATTTGATTTCCATGTATCTGTGATTTTTCTAGCTTTCCTCCTAGAACTAATTTCAAAAGTCTCCTCCACATGTGATTGGAGAAGATGCTCGGTGTGATTTCCACCCTAGATTCACCGACCCTGGCGGCATGGCCTGTCCTGCAGCGTGCCCACGCACGCCTGGGCAGGGGGCAGGCTCAGCTGCTGCTGGACTGCTCAGCAGGTCTGTTGGGTCCATCTGGGTGAAAGTGCAGTTTAGGTCCAATGTTCCATCACCGACTTTCTGTCTGGACAAACGGCCGCTGTAAAGGGGAGGGGGCATAAAACTGCCGTTACTGTGCTGCCGTCGGCCTCTCCTTTCGGATTAGTGTCTGCTGGGTGTGCCCAGGTGCTCTGATGGCAGATGCGCCTGTATCTGAGCCTGTTCCATCTTCCTCACGAACCAACCCCTTCATAGTATAATGGGCTGTTTCATGTTACAGCTTCTGAATTAAAGTCCACTTGCTGATAAAAATACAGATATTCTCACTCTCTTCTGGTTTCTACTTAGCATGGAGCATCTTTTCTCCATTCCTTTACTATGAGCCTGTGTGTCTTAAGACCTGCAGCCTCAACTGGTTCTTTCTTCCCATTCATTCAGCTAATTTGACTTTTAATTGGAGAATTTAGTCCATTTATATTTAAGATAACTTTTGATATGTGAGCCCAGTTTACTAACTGCCATTTTATTAACTGCTTGCTGGCTCTCCTGTGCTGCCCTGTTCCCCACTGGCCCTCTGGCTGTGTCCGTCTGTAGAGAAATGCTTTCCTTTTCTCTTTACTGTTTGTGGTCACCATACGGCATTCTACAGATGTAAAGAAAGCTCTGCCCCTTTACTCCCATCCATTAATGTCTCTGACATCACAACTTAGCCTCGTTCACACTGTGTATTCATTATAATGAGGACTCCCCTGGTGCCTATAATGCGGGAGACCTGGGTTCATTTAGCGGGTTATTTGTAATACTTTGATCTTTCACCCTTTAAACTAGAGTCAGGTGGTTAATACTACCACATCACAGTATTAGAGCATTCTGAATCAATAATATGCTTACCTGCAGCAATAGATCATATATTTCCACATTAGTAATATGCACCTTTCCATCTCAGCTGGAAAGATGTCCAGTGTTTCTTGCGAGGCAGGTCTGGCACTGAAGAGCTCCTTCAGCTTGTTTGTCTTGGAAAGTCTTATCTGGGCCTCGCTTCTGAAGGACAGCCTTGCTGGGTCAAGTATCCTTGGTCGGCAGCTTTCTCATTCAGCACCTGGAATGTATTATTCCAGTGTCTCTTGGCCTGCAAAGTTTCTGTTGAGAAATCTGTTGCTGGCCTTACAGGAGCTTCCTTCTATGAGAAAAAGGTTTTTGCCTCTTGATGCTTTGAAAATTCTGTCTTTGATTTTAGATAGTTTTATTATTCTGTGTCTTGAAGATCACCGTGGACTGAAATTTTGGGGTGAAGTATATTAGCTTTATGACTAGGAGGTACCAATCTCCCCTCAGATTTGGGAAGTTCTCATGCATTATTTCTTTAAAAAGGTTTCTTCCTTTTCTTCTGGGACTGCAATCATGAATCTACTATTTCTCCTAAAGGTACCACTGGGTTCACATTTCTTCCTTTGTTTTCATTCTCTGTTCTCAGTCATCCTCTGACTGGACAATTTCACAAGGCCCCATCTTCCATTTCACAGCCTTCTACCTGATTCATTCTGCTACTGATGCTCTCTATGGCGTTTTTCATGTCATTTTCTGTATCCTTCAGCTCCAGAATTCATTTACTGTTTTATGATTGCTCTCTCTTGGTTGAATTTCTCATTNGTCCGTCTGTAGAGAAATGCTTTCCTTTTCTCTTTACTGTTTGTGGTCACCATACGGCATTCTACAGATGTAAAGAAAGCTCTGCCCCTTTACTCCCATCCATTAATGTCTCTGACATCACAACTTAGCCTCGTTCACACTGTGTATTCATTATAATGAGGACTCCCCTGGTGCCTATAATGCGGGAGACCTGGGTTCATTTAGCGGGTTATTTGTAATACTTTGATCTTTCACCCTTTAAACTAGAGTCAGGTGGTTAATACTACCACATCACAGTATTAGAGCATTCTGAATCAATAATATGCTTACCTGCAGCAATAGATCATATATTTCCACATTAGTAATATGCACCTTTCCATCTCAGCTGGAAAGATGTCCAGTGTTTCTTGCGAGGCAGGTCTGGCACTGAAGAGCTCCTTCAGCTTGTTTGTCTTGGAAAGTCTTATCTGGGCCTCGCTTCTGAAGGACAGCCTTGCTGGGTCAAGTATCCTTGGTCGGCAGCTTTCTCATTCAGCACCTGGAATGTATTATTCCAGTGTCTCTTGGCCTGCAAAGTTTCTGTTGAGAAATCTGTTGCTGGCCTTACAGGAGCTTCCTTCTATGAGAAAAAGGTTTTTGCCTCTTGATGCTTTGAAAATTCTGTCTTTGATTTTAGATAGTTTTATTATTCTGTGTCTTGAAGATCACCGTGGACTGAAATTTTGGGGTGAAGTATATTAGCTTTATGACTAGGAGGTACCAATCTCCCCTCAGATTTGGGAAGTTCTCATGCATTATTTCTTTAAAAAGGTTTCTTCCTTTTCTTCTGGGACTGCAATCATGAATCTACTATTTCTCCTAAAGGTACCACTGGGTTCACATTTCTTCCTTTGTTTTCATTCTCTGTTCTCAGTCATCCTCTGACTGGACAATTTCACAAGGCCCCATCTTCCATTTCACAGCCTTCTACCTGATTCATTCTGCTACTGATGCTCTCTATGGCGTTTTTCATGTCATTTTCTGTATCCTTCAGCTCCAGAATTCATTTACTGTTTTATGATTGCTCTCTCTTGGTTGAATTTCTCATTTTGTGTGTCAGTTGTTTTTCTGATTTCATGAAGTTGTGTTTTTGTGCTTTCCTGCAGGTAACTGAACTGCCTAAAGTGTCTACTCTGGACTCTTTATCAGATGAACGCAGATCTCCACGCCTTTGGGATTGGCCCCTGGGGAACTGCTGTGTTTCTTTTCTGATGCCATGTTCTCTTGGCTTTTCACATTCCCTTGCAGTCTTCGCATCAGGCTTCGGTGACCAGCCTCTCACAAGTGTCCAGTCTTGGATCTTTTGCCTCAGTGCTGGGCTGGAACATCCCCACTGGGCTGTGCACTTCAACAAAGGCTCCTTCATCTGTGGGTAGCTGTCCCAGTCACCGTTTTCCAGGACTTCCTGACACACAGGTCAGTGGGGTGCCCCGTGGCTGCTTGGTGTTCGGTGATGATGACAGAGCCAAGTCAAATGGGACCACAGCCAGGGCTGGTGGGCAAGCCAGCCGTCAGGACGTGGGCCTGTCTTCTCAAAACAGCTTCCTTGTCCTCAGGAGGATCTGCACTTGGACAGATGCCAAACTGCGGGTGCAGGAGGGGTCAGAGCAGGGGCCCCTTGTTCAGACGCCTCTGACAGCCTGCACCCTAGCGCCCTCTGAGGACACACAACGATGCCCAGCGCCTCAATCTGCTTCGGGAGGGCAGGAGGCAGGGCAGGTGGGTGGAAGACAAACTGTGTGTTTTTAGGGTTTCAAGCAATTCTTAGGACTCAACTGAGGCCCTTAGGTTTGGACTTGAAAACACCCCTGCAAACACCAATGCCCCTCTGGTCTGGGGAGGAGCGCAAATGAAGGGCTGCCTGCACCACGAGCTGCAAGGAGGATGCAAAGCTGGGGAACACACACAGGCTCCAGGCCATACTATCCCAAGTGTGGTTTCCAGCACAGATACCATCAGTCAAGCAGGCGGACTGGGCTCTCAGCCCACTTTTAAGCTATGCTCCGCCACTGCGCAGCCCAGGTGAGTCAGGTCTCTCTCAGAGCCCAGGTTTGGCCCCTCTGTTGGGGAGGGAGCTGCCCAGATGGTCCCAGAACTGGACTGATTTGAAAAGGAAAGAGGAGTAAAAACAGGACACATCTGGGACTCGCAGAAGCCCCGTCCTGCCGACATTCATTCTGCAGGAGATCTTCGTCAGAAATCTCCGAGCAGCACAGTGAGCTGAGCAGCTGCTGTTTGGGGCGCCTGCCCTGAGTGACTTCCTGCTGTTTGGGGCGTCTACCCTGAGTGACTTCCTCTTAGACAAGGCTGCTTGCTCTGAGATGGCGTACTCACCCCCAGATGGCTCTCACTGCGGAGATTCGAACTGATGGGGGCTGTGTCTCATGAAGACCACTAACCGTTGCCTGAAGAAACTGCTGGATCAGCTCGGGGGACATAGCAGCAGTGAAACGACTGGCCGCCCAGAGGGCCCGGCCCAGGAGGAAAGGAGACGCTGGGAAGGAGAAAGCGCAGTCAGGGGCAGGCCATGGCACGTTCCGGCCCCCCCAGCCCCACACCTCGGCGTGCTGCCACAGGTGGGCACCGCCTCACACACACACAGCTGATGCACAGGAGAAGCAAGACTGTGAAAGACAGAAGCGCACGTGTGACCTATGGCACAGAACCTAGAGCAGCCTCCCAGATTCCCAAGGTGCATTCTGAACATTCCTAGACTGAAAAGACAGCGCCGCCCTGACCCCAGCCCAGCTCTCGCCATTGCTCACGCACTGCGAACCAGTTCTTTGGAAGCTTGTCCATGGCCAGCTTTCCCCTACTCTTGGACCACTACTGGAATATTACAAATTATATCTCTGTCATTCTCTTTTTTAAAATGTCAATAAATTCCACAGCTTACCAAATAAAGTCCCTTGGATCAGTGCCTCTGGCATCACCTCTAACTCCCCTCTGTGCCTCCAAACTCAGGCATGCAGCCCGCCCTAGGAAGCTGTCATCTCATGCTGCCATTTCTGTGCTTGGCCTTTGAGCCAACACACTCGCCTCTCCTGGTTTTGTCTAAACGGCCTCTTGGGCTGGAATAACCCTGACTGTCTCTGTGCTGCTTTGCTCTTGCGTCATCAGCTTTCTAACATGAGCTATCAACGTGTATTCCGATATATACATACTGATATTCCAGCCACTGGGATGAGGGCTACTGTGCCCTATTGTTAAGATGTTTGAGAACAGAGACTATACTTATTTAGCTGTCACAGAGCTTAACCTTGTTACCTGCACAATAAACATTAATTGATGGGACCTATTCAACAGAACCTAGCACACTGTGCCAGATAATCACATAATAAATCACATAATGGAGAGTAACAATTCTCAAAATAAGGTCCAGGAAGTCCTGGAAGTTGCAAAGTGAAGCGTTTTCGCAGGGAAACTAAGACCACGCGCGTCTGTTTTGGTCTCACTGCCTGTCGGGCACACGGGTTTTCCAAAGATCACATGACGTGTCAACACTGCTCCGACTGCTAATGGAACGGACACTTGCAATCCTTATGTTCTGAAAGCTTCTCAGTTTTAATTTCTAGTATGTTAAATACTGTTACACGTGACAAAAAAAAATCTCCTTGGGGTCACTGATAATTTTTGAAGGTGTAAAGGGGTCCCGAGACCAAAAAGTTTGAGAATGGCTTATATAGAAAAGCTTTGCTAGGGCAAATTCTGGAAAAAATATGCCGGTGGGTGTGAGGAGTTCCAGCAGTCATCAACATGTAGTGACGCTGCGTGCATCAGCGGCCAGGCGCTGCGGGATGGAAGGGCGTGTGGCAAGGCTCCCACTTGCACATGCTGTGCATTCCGGCAGGAGAGAGAAACACCCACAGGCGCAGCCAGCTGCACGCGTGGTGACTGTGGAAAAAGGGCGCTCGCGGGGGCTGGGACCTCGACACTCAACTGCTCGGTTCCATGACCTGTGACTCAGAAGAGAGCTGGCCTGACGACGCCATTAGGGACAGTGGAGGCCCTCCAGCGGCCTAAGCTGCCCCAAGGGCTCACTCAGCACAAGGACACAGGACAGGGGACTGGCAGGCAGGAGTGATGCGAGGGCCCCACGGCCTCGGCTCAGAGAGGGAGCAGAGACAGAGCCGGGGCCTGGCCTCCGGACGCCGCCGTCCCGCAGCTTCAGCCCCGCGCATGAGTGGGCTCCATGCGGTCGAGGCGATTACTTTTAAGGCTAACAGTGGACACGGACGTGGGAACAGAGCACTTTAATTACCTAGTTAGAATAGTTTCAGAGAGAACAGACAGTTTGAGAAAACCGATGGGAAGCAAGCAGGGAGGATGAGCCTGACGCAGACGGCCTGAGGGTCCAGCGGGCTCTGCACTGACAGCTCCTGCCAGAGCGCCCCGCACAGCGGCCACTCGCGTCCTGTTCGGACGCCAACCACCACCCCAGGCCGTGGGCATGAGCCCGGGGCAGACGAGGGAGAAGGGCAAGGAAGAGCGAGCAACGGGGCCGCCCCAGACTCAGAGCTGCTGACACCTGAGTCAAGGTCCCCGGGCAGTGCAGAGTCAAAGGAGCCCCAGCTCCAGGCTGCAAGAAGGATTCCACCCCAAGGTTTACCCCAGTAAACAGCAGAGCTGAAGACCCCAGAATCCTGCTGTGCGGAAACATACCTGAGAGGTTGAGGTCTGCAAGGACGACACCGGTCAGGAAGCCGTGCATGTCGAAGGGAATCCTGCCGCTCTTCACGCTGTCGGTGATGATGGACTTCACCGAGCCAAGGGCCAGCATGCAGGCCTCATGGACCTTCCACCTGCCAGAGGGACCCCGCGGCCACGTCACACAAACCCACCGCCAGAGACACAAGCACCTGCGGGAAGGCGCTCCAGCAAGCCTGACCCTGAAGGGCACTGAGCTGCTCTTCCCACCTAAGCCTGTATCTGAAAACAGCACGGCCCAACAGTGACAGGCTTTTCTAACTAAAACCAAAGCAGCAGTCCCTCCTTTCCAGGCTTTTTAAAAAGGGATAAAATAAAAGCACTGAACCATTTTGAGGAAAAACTGCTTTAGAACAGGCGATTCAAAGCCAGGATGCCTGCCCCCACCCGACGCCCAGAGGGTGCCCCCACGAGGCCGCCCGCCCCCTCACCAGTGCTCGGCGCCGCTGCTCTTGGTCTGCTCAGCCTCCTGTAAGTGCCGAGCGGCTGCGGCGGCCAGGGCAGCCGCGCTCTCATTCTGGAAATCAGAGGCCACAGCCTAGGATGAGAGGAGAGGTGCCAACGAACATTTCTGTGCAAATTAAAACCATAACCTGCACTGCCGTGCACGCGGCCGACGTGATCAGATACACTCATCCTGCAGTTCTGAGCTGGGCGATGGTCTCTCCGCAGAGGCTGAGCTCTCTAAAGCTTACAGAAAGGACGGCTTCCCACGGCTACATTCGGCAGAACATCAGGGGTCCCTGAGAGACACAGCTGTGGCCGGCAAAGGACCAGGTATTTACCTCTGGGAGGTCAACCTGGAAAAGCAAGGCTAATCTGCTAAGTGACATGCCGTGGCCTTCCTGAGGTGCCTTAGAAACACAAAAGGACAACGGACTGCCCACCAACAGTGAAACGGGAATAAGCCTATCACCAGACAGGCAGCAGCTTCCCCACAGACCTCAGGCTAGAGACAGCTCTGTGCTCTGGTCAGAGCCAGAGGAAGACGGGCAGCCAGCGGGATGTTCACGTCGCGGCGATCGAAGCGCTCCAGACCTGCCAGCCGCTAGTCTGTGCTACACACACAGACCTGTGCTGAAGACTGAACTAAACTGAGGAGTTCCTGACTCAAACACCCTCTCCCATCAGAACAACATACCCCGCAGAGTTCTCACATCAATATCGGCAGGTAAAGCAGAACCTGACCAAGCACTGTGAAACTCCTGCGTATCAGACTTCACTGGGGATGCTCGTTAGTCACGCAGTCACCTCCGAGNCTTCGGGAGGGCAGGAGGCAGGGCAGGTGGGTGGAAGACAAACTGTGTGTTTTTAGGGTTTCAAGCAATTCTTAGGACTCAACTGAGGCCCTTAGGTTTGGACTTGAAAACACCCCTGCAAACACCAATGCCCCTCTGGTCTGGGGAGGAGCGCAAATGAAGGGCTGCCTGCACCACGAGCTGCAAGGAGGATGCAAAGCTGGGGAACACACACAGGCTCCAGGCCATACTATCCCAAGTGTGGTTTCCAGCACAGATACCATCAGTCAAGCAGGCGGACTGGGCTCTCAGCCCACTTTTAAGCTATGCTCCGCCACTGCGCAGCCCAGGTGAGTCAGGTCTCTCTCAGAGCCCAGGTTTGGCCCCTCTGTTGGGGAGGGAGCTGCCCAGATGGTCCCAGAACTGGACTGATTTGAAAAGGAAAGAGGAGTAAAAACAGGACACATCTGGGACTCGCAGAAGCCCCGTCCTGCCGACATTCATTCTGCAGGAGATCTTCGTCAGAAATCTCCGAGCAGCACAGTGAGCTGAGCAGCTGCTGTTTGGGGCGCCTGCCCTGAGTGACTTCCTGCTGTTTGGGGCGTCTACCCTGAGTGACTTCCTCTTAGACAAGGCTGCTTGCTCTGAGATGGCGTACTCACCCCCAGATGGCTCTCACTGCGGAGATTCGAACTGATGGGGGCTGTGTCTCATGAAGACCACTAACCGTTGCCTGAAGAAACTGCTGGATCAGCTCGGGGGACATAGCAGCAGTGAAACGACTGGCCGCCCAGAGGGCCCGGCCCAGGAGGAAAGGAGACGCTGGGAAGGAGAAAGCGCAGTCAGGGGCAGGCCATGGCACGTTCCGGCCCCCCCAGCCCCACACCTCGGCGTGCTGCCACAGGTGGGCACCGCCTCACACACACACAGCTGATGCACAGGAGAAGCAAGACTGTGAAAGACAGAAGCGCACGTGTGACCTATGGCACAGAACCTAGAGCAGCCTCCCAGATTCCCAAGGTGCATTCTGAACATTCCTAGACTGAAAAGACAGCGCCGCCCTGACCCCAGCCCAGCTCTCGCCATTGCTCACGCACTGCGAACCAGCTCTTTGGAAGCTTGTCCATGGCCAGCTTTCCCCTACTCTTGGACCACTACTGGAATATTACAAATTATATCTCTGTCATTCTCTTTTTTAAAATGTCAATAAATTCCACAGCTTACCAAATAAAGTCCCTTGGATCAGTGCCTCTGGCATCACCTCTAACTCCCCTCTGTGCCTCCAAACTCAGGCATGCAGCCCGCCCTAGGAAGCTGTCATCTCATGCTGCCATTTCTGTGCTTGGCCTTTGAGCCAACACACTCGCCTCTCCTGGTTTTGTCTAAACGGCCTCTTGGGCTGGAATAACCCTGACTGTCTCTGTGCTGCTTTGCTCTTGCGTCATCAGCTTTCTAACATGAGCTATCAACGTGTATTCCGATATATACATACTGATATTCCAGCCACTGAGATGAGGGCTACTGTGCCCTATTGTTAAGATGTTTGAGAACAGAGACTATACTTATTTAGCTGTCACAGAGCTTAACCTTGTTACCTGCACAATAAACATTAATTGATGGGACCTATTCAACACAGCCTAGCACACTGTGCCAGATAATCACATAATAAATCACATAATGGAGAGTAACAATTCTCAAAATAAGGTCCAGGAAGTCCTGGAAGTTGCAAAGTGAAGCGTTTTCGCAGGGAAACTAAGACCACGCGCGTCTGTTTTGGTCTCACTGCCTGTCGGGCACACGGGTTTTCCAAAGGTCACATGACGTGTCAACACTGCTCCGACTGCTAATGGAACGGACGCTTGCAATCCTTATGTTCTGAAAGCTTCTCAGTTTTAATTTCTAGTATGTTAAATACTGTTACACGTGACAAAAAAAAATCTCCTTGGGGTCACTGATAATTTTTGAAGGTGTAAAGGGGTCCCGAGACCAAAAAGTTTGAGAATGGCTTATATAGAAAAGCTTTGCTAGGGCAAATTCTGGAAAAAATATGCCGGTGGGTGTGAGGAGTTCCAGCAGTCATCAACATGTAGTGACGCTGCGTGCATCAGCGGCCAGGCGCTGCGGGATGGAAGGGCGTGTGGCAAGGCTCCCACTTGCACATGCTGTGCATTCCGGCAGGAGAGAGAAACACCCACAGGCGCAGCCAGCCACACGCGTGGTGACTGTGGAAAAAGGGCGCTCGCGGGGGCTGGGACCTCGACACTCAACTGCTCGGTTCCATGACCTGTGACTCAGAAGAGAGCTGGCCTGACGACGCCATTAGGGACAGTGGAGGCCCTCCAGCGGCCTAAGCTGCCCCAAGGGCTCACTCAGCACAAGGACACAGGACAGGGGACTGGCAGGCAGGAGTGATGCGAGGGCCCCACGGCCTCGGCTCAGAGAGGGAGCAGAGACAGAGCCGGGGCCTGGCCTCCGGACGCCGCCGTCCTGCAGCTTCAGCCCCGCGCATGAGTGGGCTCCATGCGGTCGAGGCGATTACTTTTAAGGCTAACAGTGGACACGGACGTGGGAACAGAGCACTTTAATTACCTAGTTAGAATAGTTTCAGAGAGAACAGACAGTTTGAGAAAACCGATGGGAAGCAAGCAGGGAGGATGAGCCTGACGCAGACGGCCTGAGGGTCCAGCGGGCTCTGCACTGACAGCTCCTGCCAGAGCGCCCCGCACAGCGGCCACTCGCGTCCTGTTCGGACGCCAACCACCACCCCAGGCCGTGGGCATGAGCCCGGGGCAGACGAGGGAGAAGGGCAAGGAAGAGCGAGCAACGGGGCCGCCCCAGACTCAGAGCTGCTGACACCTGGGTCAAGGTCCCTGGGCAGTGCAGAGTCAAAGGAGCCCCAGCTCCAGGCTGCAAGAAGGATTCCACCCCAAGGTTTACCCCAGTAAACAGCAGAGCTGAAGACCCCAGAATCCTGCTGTGCGGAAACATACCTGAGAGGTTGAGGTCTGCAAGGACGACACCGGTCAGGAAGCCGTGCATGTCGAAGGGAATCCTGCCGCTCTTCACGCTGTCGGTGATGATGGACTTCACCGAGCCAAGGGCCAGCATGCAGGCCTCATGGACCTTCCACCTGCCAGAGGGACCCCGCGGCCACGTCACACAAACCCACCGCCAGAGACACAAGCACCTGCGGGAAGGCGCTCCAGCAAGCCTGACCCTGAAGGGCACTGAGCTGCTCTTCCCACCTAAGCCTGTATCTGAAAACAGCACGGCCCAACAGTGACAGGCTTTTCTAACTAAAACCAAAGCAGCAGTCCCTCCTTTCCAGGCTTTTTAAAAAGGGATAAAATAAAAGCACTGAACCATTTTGAGGAAAAACTGCTTTAGAACAGGCGATTCAAAGCCAGGATGCCTGCCCCCACCCGACGCCCAGAGGGTGCCCCCACGAGGCCGCCCGCCCCCTCACCAGTGCTCGGCGCCGCTGCTCTTGGTCTGCTCAGCCTCCTGTAAGTGCCGAGCGGCTGCGGCGGCCAGGGCAGCCGCGCTCTCATTCTGGAAATCAGAGGCCACAGCCTAGGATGAGAGGAGAGGTGCCAACAAACATTTCTGTGCAAATTAAAACCATAACCTGCACTGCCGTGCACGCGGCCGACGTGATCAGATACACTCATCCTGCAGTTCTGAGCTGGGCGATGGTCTCTCCGCAGAGGCTGAGCTCTCTAAAGCTTACAGAAAGGACGGCTTCCCACGGCTACATTCGGCAGAACATCAGGGGTCCCTGAGAGACACAGCTGTGGCCGGCAACGGACCAGGTATTTACCTCTGGGAGGTCAACCTGGAAAAGCAAGGCTAATCTGCTAAGTGACATGCCGTGGCCTTCCTGAGGTGCCTTAGAAACACAAAAGGACAACGGACTGCCCACCAACAGTGAAACGGGAATAAGCCTATCACCAGACAGGCAGCAGCTTCCCCACAGACCTCAGGCTAGAGACAGCTCTGTGCTCTGGTCAGAGCCAGAGGAAGACGGGCAGCCAGCGGGATGTTCACGTCGCGGCGATCGAAGCGCTCCAGACCTGCCAGCTGCTAGTCTGTGCTACACACACAGACCTGTGCTGAAGACTGAACTAAACTGAGGAGTTCCTGACTCAAACACCCTCTCCCATCAGAACAACATACCCCGCAGAGTTCTCACATCAATATCGGCAGGTAAAGCAGAACCTGACCAAGCACTGTGAAACTCCTGCGTATCAGACTTCACTGGGGATGCTCGTTAGTCACGCAGTCACCTCCGAGCTTTGTGACCCCATGGACTGTGGCCCACCAAGCTCCTCTGTCCCTGGAATTCTCCAGGCAAGAAGACGGGAATGGGTTGCCACTCCCTTCTCAGGGGATCTTCCTCACCGAGGGAATGAACTCAGGCCTCCCGAGGGGCTGCAGGCAGATTCTTTACCATCTGCGCTACTCTTGTTACCCGCCCCAGGCTAAGGTAAAGCTGCCCAAGACCAGTGCTGAGCTAAGGCTTGGGGGAGGTCTAGAGCAAACAGGAGAAGCAGAGGCTGCCAGGGCCCCGGCGGGCGGGCTGGCGGGCAGCGCTCACCAGCAGCAGGTCCTGGGCCGCGATCCTGACGGTGTAGGAGAAGGTGTCGTCGTCCTCGTCCTCCACGAACTGCTGGGGGTTGGCGGTCCACACTTTGATCTGAAAGGACCATGTAGTCGGCTCTCTGTGAGGCTGGCCCCCACACACAGGAAGATCCCAACCTTCTGTTTTTATCTTGAAGAGAACGCTACTCTTTCTGATGCAGAGAAGCAAACCCTTTATGAAGCCATGCAGCTGAGCCGCTGCAGAACGTGGCTGACTGCCGGCCCCTCCTACTGCCAGTCGGCTGTGACCCCAACAGGCTGATTTGCTGAACCTAGTAGGTCTGACGGGAGTCTAATGTGAAAGTCACGTCAGTTCCTAGGACGCAGTACAGACATTACCCTATTTCTAAGGGCCTCTTCTGGTCTATCTGAACACTGCGTCTCACTATCTACAGAGAAAGGCCAGGCTCTTCTTTCTATCGTGTCCTTGGTTGGGGATCCCCTGCAGATATCAAAGTGGGAGTATTCTACACGTGCAACTGCCTACTGCAGACGCTGATAAACCCCAGCACCCAGGGACTCGGCAAAAGGATGCGAATCAAATCACTGTTTCCCTAGGACTTCCGGTCACGCTGGTCTTCAGGTGTCGGTTTTCAGAAATGAACAGATGCCTAACTGAGACGCCACACTCAGGCTGCACGGGCGCGCCGCTCAGCGACCCCGAGACCCCACACTCAGGCTCAGCGGCCCCGAGACTCCACACTCAG
Organism: Raphicerus campestris; assembly: GCA_006410735.1. NCBI lineage: Eukaryota > Metazoa > Chordata > Mammalia > Artiodactyla > Bovidae > Raphicerus > Raphicerus campestris. Next base: position 239,549 of record SJYW01031072.1, on the reverse strand, counting down.
GCTGCACGGGCGCGCCCGCTCANTCCACACTCAAGCTGCACGGGCGCGCCGCTCAGCGACCCTGAGACCCCACACTCAGGCTCAGCGGCCCCGAGACTCCACACTCAAGCTGCAAGGGCGTGCCACTCAGCAACCCCGAGACCCCACACTCAGGCTCAGCGGCCCCAAGACTCCACGCTCAAGCTGCAAGGGCGCACCGCTCAGCGACCCCGAGACCCCACACTCAGGCTCAGTGACCCCGAGACTCTACATTCAAGCTGCACGGGCGCATTGCTCAGCGACCCCGAGACCCCACACACGGGCGCGCTGCCCAGGGACCCCGCCACGTGGTACCTGCTCCTCAGTGATTTGCATGTAGAGGATGACGTAGTAGATCAGCTCAGGCAAGGCCTTCTTGACAGTGCTTTTGAATTTACTGTTTTCCAGGAGAGCGTGGACAAACTCAAAAATGCTAAACACGAGGTTTTCAAAGCCCAGGACTTCACCTACAGGAAGTACGTGAGAGAAGCTCTTAGTGACAAGAAGACAGGAGGAAGCTCAGATGCTGAGAAGGAACTACACCCACTGTGTGAGTCAGGGGTCAGCTACAGCACTCGCTAACAATGAGGCCCCAGGAACGGAAGAGGGCCCGAGGGCAGGACACTGAGCACTCCTGAGTGCTTCCAGCGGAAGGACCAGGGAGTCCCTGGTGGCCCGCTGGTTAGGACTTTGGGCTTTCACTGCTGAGGGCCTGGGTTCAATCCCTGGTTGGGGAATTAAGATCCTGCAAGTCACGCAGTGTAACCAAAAGAAAGAAAAAAGACTCTGAAGCACTGAATACATTTTCCACTGAGAAATCCCATGATTTCATACGACTTACGCAAATGCTGATGAGGAACAGATGACAGGTTTTCAGCTTTTGTTTCCCCACATTTACTCCACCGACAGGAAACTCGATGGGGACGTTCTCAAGAGAGCAAAGCCCCTGATTCCCTGCCTTTGTCCTGGCTCCCTTCCCCACTACGAGGCACACGACCAAACGCCTACATACCATCGGAGTCCACAGGGTCCTCCACCTCCTCTGTGTAATTGACTTCTGTCCTCACATAAGTATGATAAAGAGTAAAGAAACAGAATTTGCAGTCTGCTTTGTACACACTCGACAAGGGGAAATGACACACTCCAGCACCACGAGCAGACGCTTTAAGAACGCGGAGCCGCGTGGTGGAGGCCCGAGGCTCTAGACGCCCAGCTGTGGGGGTGGCCGGCCCCTGCCCTCTCCCAGAAAGGATATAAGGCTGCACTTTCAGTCAGGGTGTTCCAGACAATGGGCAGGATCTGCTGCATGGAGGACACCATGTGCTTTGGGAAGTTCTTCACCAGGGCTGTCACTGCCTGAGAAGTTAGAGGAAAAAACCCGAGTTACAAGTGATATGGGAGAAAAATTACTGACGTCAGCCGACCCTGCAGACTCCCAGCACCCCCAACAAAGCCCCTACCTTCAGGACCTCCATCTTGAATCCGCTGTCAGACGTGGGGCCATCTGGGATCTGCAGGGCCTGGACAAAGGCCTCTGTGAACTGCTGCACCACAGGGAAAATCAGGACTTTGGCTGCACCCTGAAGGCAGAAATTAAGATGAGTCCCGGGCTCAGCCCGAGTCTATGGCATCAGGTGCGTGGTGCCTACCAGGCTGAGGCCCTAGTCAGAAGGGTGAGGCCACAAGGTCACCGGAGGTGTCCCCAGGGTCTGCCATGTCCTTACTCAACACTGGCGGCTCCTCACCAGGAGCTTCTTTAAACCACTCCTGATCCCAGGGACTGGCATTTAGCTAGGCAGGTCCCACACAGGAGGCAATGAAAGAGCAATAAAGCCCTGGGTGCCAGCAGTGCGAAAAGGATGCAGGACAAGGTACCAGGGAAAGGCACACTCAAACGAAATGAGGCCCAGCTGCACACAGACGCCCACTGCATCAAAGGCATGGCTGCTGTGTGCCCAACACATCCCACCAGAGCTCCGCGCAGGCCAGCGGCCACGGGAGGCGCGCTCACCTTCTCCAGCTCCTCCATGTTGCAGATCATGTGGGCACAGGTGGTGAAGATCTCCACGGCTCGGGAGCGGGTTCGGATCCCATATACCTGGGAGTGAGTCACAGTGGGGCTGTGAGGCTAATGTGCGTGCATGTGTGACTCAACTGTGCCCACTCAACCCTGACACGGGACAGGATTCCCAAGAGACAAGAAATGTCCACCACTCCTGTCCAGAGGACAGATTTATTTAATCCACAGAATAAAAGGCAACACAGTGTGGGAACTTACTAGTGTCAGCCTTGTACGCAGGCCTCTGTGGGCTAATCTGACTGAACTCACGAGGCTGGGCTCACCTCGGAACCCCAGCACAGTCTGTGCAGTGCTTTCAGAATGCGGCCCCTGGCTAGGGTGCGGAGGAGCAGCGAGGCTGGCACATCCCCCAGCAGGCAGTCACCAGCCCAGCCCACACAGTGTGCTGAGCAGCACAGGAGGCTGTGCCCGACACGCAGCTAAGGGGGCAGGCGGGTGGGCGGCCCCAGAGGGGCCTGGGAAGCCCCACGGTGGCAGCTTGGAGCTCTGGCAGCCCCTCCGTTCTCCCCAGAGGCCTGGCCTCCCAGTCGCAGGGGAAGGGGCCAAGGCTCATCCAACGCAGCCCTCGGGCAGCCCTTGTCTTCAGGTCTGGGATCAGCAGGCTCCTGAGAGCCAGGGCTGCTCTCGGCAACGCAAAGACCCTACCTCGGCCATGGTGAAGATCTTGTACATCTCTGGGAGGATGACAGGCGCAACCAGTGGCATCTGCGTGTCGGTGACTTCTCGCGTGAACTCTGCAGAGAAGAGAGCAGGCAGTGAAAACAGCGCTCCTTCACGAAGACGCCCACGCGCCAGCTGCCGGGCTGCTCCAGGGAGCGCGGGGAGGACGCCGGCCGGGAGCCCCGCCCCGGGGCAGGGAAGCAGGGTGACGCACCTGTGAGAAGGGAAAGGAGACAGCGCCGGGGTCAAGGGGCGCACACGCGACTGCGGAGAGCGCGGGGCCGCCGGAGGAGACCCTGGGCTCAGCCTGGCCTGTGCCCTGTGCCGGCACCCAGGCACACCCGGGGGCGCCTTGCCGGGTTCTGCCTCCAGCACCTGCCCCCCGAAGCCGCCGTGACACAGGTGAGAAAGCCCGGGAGACACCAGGCTCCCGCTCCGGCCTGCCCATGGGGACAGCGTCCGCTGACCAAGGTCAGACTACTCCTCATAGGAAGAGCAAGGGACCGCTAGCCCGCCAGCCTGGCCGCTGAACCAGACTTTCCCTTCATGTCCAAAGCCTCATGAGGCACCGAGGCAGCAAGCTGAGATCTGAAATGCATCACTGAACGTGAAACACAGGACCTGAGCCGCGTCCGCTCGCTTGTCTGCTGCTTAACCAACTGCATTTTGTACTCTGACGCTCATTCTTCAATTTACAACCCTTCACATAATTAAGTCCAATGTAAGTTTTCTAAGGGCACTCATCAAGTCAGAGAAAGTGCAGGGGGCCAGCAGCTGCGTCTCCATGGCGCCGTGAGACGGGAGAGAGGGCCGAGGCCTGTGTGCCGGCGGCCTTGGCCGTGGCAGCTGGGCCTGCCCTGGCTTCCCTCCGTTGCCCTCGGTTCTTGTGGGTGAAGGGTGAGTTTAATGAGAAGTCTTGCTAAACTAGGCAGACAGGAGCAGGGCCCTGAACAGCCCCGATGAGCCCCTTCTCCTCCTGGCCTCCTGCCCACCCACGGCACACTGCGCCCTGCATGTGCGCCTTAGCAGCCCCCAGAGCGCGGTCCAGCCTCACGGAGCAGCTCCCTGGTGTGAGGAGGCCGTTCTCCACCCACGCCCGCCGCCTCCAGCACAGGCGCACACCCTGCCAGCTCCGTCCCTGCGGCCAAGTGCAGTCATCTCACTGAACAGACTCCGCTGGTCACGCACAGCGAGGGCTCTGCAGCGAGACAGCTCTGGGGACACAGGCAACTACCTTCTCCTCCAGGTTTCACGAGGAGCAGCTGAGCTTTGTGTTGGAGACAGGGGAGGAGTACGTTTCCTTTCCTTAGCGGAAAATAGACCTGTTAATTGATATTTTGGCGTCATGAGGTTGTGAGTGAAGAATCCTAGAAAGCTCGCTCCACAGAAGGGCGTGAGAGGCCACCTGGGCAGCAAGCCTCACAGAGAAGCAGGGCCACGAGCAGGGAAGCTGGAGTCTGAGCAGAGAGCGTGCGACCTTCTTAGCAGCATGGCTGGGCATGCCACGAACAGGTGATCGACACAGGGGCACCCAGCTGGGCTGCGTGGCAGGGCAGGGGCATGGGAGGGGGACATGAAACAAAGCGCGAGGAGGGACTACTTTCAGACACCGGACCGGACAGCCGTCAATATGAGACTGCTGCCGCGGCTCAGCCGTGCCTCGTGTCCGGCTCTCTGCTACCCCACGGACTGTACCACTCCAGGCTTCCCTGTCCTTCACCACCTCCCGGAGCTNCCGTCAATATGAGACTGCTGCCACGGCTCAGCCGTGCCTCGTGTCCGGCTCTCTGCTACCCCACGGACTGTACCACTCCAGGCTTCCCTGTCCTTCACCACCTCCCGGAGCTTGCTCAAACTCAGTACTAGATGAACTTGTTAAATTGGGCCCCGATGCCAAGTTTAATAAAGGAAGACCCGTAGAAACGCCGCTCCTAACTAGGTAAGAATACGTGTCAGGTGAGATGGCAGGTCACGGACAAGGAGAAGAGACATGAAAACCTGCATAAAAAGAGGGGACCGTGCTTTCTGACATGTCAACACCCAGCGGCCAAGGTCCACACGAGGATCCCCTGAAAGAAAAGCAGCGGCGGCGGGAGGAGGCGGGGCAGGATCTGCAGAGGCGGACCTCTGGCCGGGGGCGGGGCGGGGTGCATAAGAGCAGGCCTTTGAGGGACTGACAGACTACTCATGCTTGGAAGAGCTCCTCACCAAACCTCTTGGGACTAAAAGTTCAAGTATTTTTCTCAATGCTCACACCAAAGAATACACATTTCCTAAGCTGGCCAAGTGAAGGTCTTGACTACATCGTGTGGCTGTTTTTATCTTCTCTCCATATTCCCAGAAAGACTTGACTACTCTTACCTTTGCATTGAACTACGCAGAAAACACTGTGTAATGATGACGATCACAACAGCTACAGTCTCTCGCAGACCTGTTGTACCAGCATAGGGCACCTCACCGAACCCACCAGAAGCCCCCACCAGGTGGACAGCACCATCACCTGGACTTTACACACCAGGAAACTCAGGCTCAAGAGGCGAGCAGGCCGGGTCAGGGAGAGCCAGACTGTGGACTGCAGGCTGCGTGCTGGACCCCAGGCGCGGCCTCTCCCGAGAGGGAGGGCCCCTGACGCGGGCGGGCGCATGGGGCTGAGAGCCAGGAGGAGTTGGGGTCGCGTGGAGTCCAAGGCCCAAGGCCAGGGTGCGGCGCCCGTACCTGTCAGCACACGCATGGCACCGTGGACGGCGTTCACGTCTCCGCTCACCAGCATCTCCATGAGCAGGTTGAAGAGCTGCGGCCAGGCCTCGGGCCAGTCCCAGTGTGCGATGGCCGACACCGCGTAGGCCACGCTGGAGCGCACCTTGCTTATGGACTCCCTCAGGCCGTTGGGCAACAGTTCCCGGATGACGATCTTTGCCTGGAGAGGAGAGAAGCCTGCTTGCGTCAGACCGGGGTGTGAGAGCGCGGCCTGTCGCTGCACAGTCCACGTGCTGGAAGAGCAGCGTGGGCAGGGCGCTGTGCGCCTGTGCAGAGGTCCGCAACGCTGCACCCCAAGCCACCCACGGTTCCACACTCATGCTGTCCACCACAGGAACCACCAGGCACACAGGCCATTTAAAGCGGTGAAAACCAGATGAGAGTAAAAGCTGAGCTTCTCAGCCGCCTGAGCCCCATTTGAAGCGCTCGGCACCACGCGCGGAGGGCAGCTGTCCCACACGGCGCAGACACGGAACACTCCCACCGCGGCAAGCTCCCAAGGGCCGCAGACCTTGAAGCGCCATGGGGCCCCAGGACGGCAGCACAGCACCGGGCCGGGGAGGAGTGCCACCTCATGCAGCCCGCAAACAACGCTCTGAGGCTGGGAGTTTAGATATTTAGGAAACTGAACCTCAGAAGTTAAAATACCTTTAGTTTTAGAACATTCTGTAGCTAGTAAACGCAGGCTGGAATGTGAACCAGGTCCACCTGGCACTTGCGCTCTCTTATCTGCAGCACGTTGCCCAGAATGGCAGCCGCCAATCACTCCACCCCCTTCTGCCCAGGCTCCTACGATGACCCCCCCAAGCCTCCATAGCGAGACAGGTCAAGTGCCTCTCCTCACCCTTTCTGTGGTCTCAGGAGGCCTGAACTTCTCCGACTGGGCACACCAGTGAGTCTCCACATACTGTTTCAGGATGACTGATGCCAGCTGTGGAGGAAACAAGCCAGGTGGGAAAGCAAGGAAAGCCTTTCTTCACACAGGCACCCACACACAGGGCCTGGCGCACCCATCTGAAACCTGTCCGAGTCTGGAGCAAAACTCTAAAACTGGCCTTACCCCTTCACTTTCCCATAAGAAAATTTTACCACCAAGTAGAGAGAACTTACTTATAAACGGGGCCAGTCAGTCTTGACTCACCTGACGGATCGCCAGTGCCCCCTGGGGATCGACGGTCAACTCTGCCAGGTGGACACCGAATTCTGGAAGAGAAAACTCCACTGTGAGTCTAAGGGCACGCAGGAAAGCTACGGCGGTTTACTGAGCTCTAACCCTGATGCCAACAAGAAAGACCTCAGGGCAGAGCCTGGTTTGGTGCCTCCAGAGGTGCTGGTGACTGCTCCGACTAACTCCTCTAAGAAAGGTGAGCAGGGAGCCTGCAGCCTGGGGCTGCTCACCGTGGACAGTCCCAGCACCTCTCACTTCCCCCGTCACTGCACGCAATCGTGTCCTTCAAGGTCGCGATAAAGTGTCTAATCGAAAACTGGTGCTACCTAACGCCAAAGAAAACTTAAAAGCTGAGACTTCAGGAGTTGCCCAGATCTACGCCATCAGGTAAGAGATGATTAAGTCAAAGGAAATATGGTCTTAACAGGCTTAGTCCTAAAAACACAACTGTTACAAGCCAACAGTTTCTAGTAGCAATGTAAGTAGTAATTTCAGAATGCACACTGGGGGCTTCCTTGGTGGTCTGTGGGTAAGAATCCTTCTCTCCACACAGGGGACATGGTCTGGATCCCTGGGCTAAAGACCCCATGTGCCACGGGGCAGTGAAGCCCGTGCTCCCCAACAAGACGCCACCGCAACTCGAAGCTTGAGCACCACAACCAGGAAGGCCACGTGGCCACAGAGACCCAGCACACACAAGTGCACACACACACACAAGCATATGAGGGAGGCTGCCACGCTCACTCCCAAATTAAAATTCAGATCCTTCAATACGATCCCTGTCAATCAAAATTCCAATGACTGTCCTGCAGAGATACAAAAACCCATCCTAAATTTCATATGGAATTTCAAGGGATCCAAAATAGCCAAAACAACCTTGAAAAGAAGGCCTGAACTGGAGGATTCACACTTCCCAGTTCCAAAAGGCACTACAGACCCACAGCAATCAACAGTGCGGGGCTGGCATGGGGACAGCCGCCCAGNTCTCAAGGGATCCGAAATAGCCAAAACAACCTTGAAAAGAAGGCCTGAACTGGAGGATTCACACTTCCCAGTTCCAAAAGGCATTACAGACCCACAGCAATCAACAGTGCGGGGCTGGCATGGGGACAGCCGCCCAGGCCAGCAGAGCAGGCCGCATGGTGCAGAAGGAGCAGCCTGCTCAACAGCGGGCGCCGGGACAACTGGACACCATGTGTGGGAGGGTTACCCTGGCCCTCAGCTCACACCATATACGACAGTTAACTCAAATGGCTCAGGAACAGGGGGCATGCCCAGGCAGGGACTGAACACAGGGCCCCTGCACTGGGAGCGCCGAGCATCCGCCAGTGGGCCAGAGCATCCGCCAGTGGGCCACCGGGGAGTCTCCCTGTCTGAGAAAGTCTTAATTCTTCAGCTTTCAAGGTGGATAAAGAATTCTAGGTGGGTAACATATTTGCTATGATCATGTTAAATACTTCACTCCACTCCTCTCCTGCTTGTATGGTTTCTGAAGAGCCGTCCAATATAACTGTTACCTCTTGTTCCTCCACAAATAAGGTACTCTTTTCCTCTGACTCCTTTTAGGATCGTCTCTCTCTCTCGGTTTTCTCCAGTCTGAACGTGCTAGGCACAGCTGTACTTTAGTCTTGCTGGTCCTAACTTTTGTCAAATTAAAATTTTAAGGTAGTCAAATTTATCAATCTTTTGCTGCCTTTGGATTTTGAGCTGTAGTTAGGAAGCCTTTCTTTATGCCAAAGATAAAGAAAAATCCGCCCACATGTCCTTCTACAATTTTTATGGTTTCTTCTTAAACATTTAGATTCTGAATCCCTTTGCCGCTGATATTTTTTGCGGTGTGGAACGGGCCTAATCGCAAGTGGCCCCCCACGCAGCTGGCCCAGCACCTTTACTGAAGGCGTGTCCTTACCGCAGCGGCCGAGACCTGCACCAACACAAACCTTCCAGTGGCCCGTGTCTGCCTCTAGGCCTCTGTCTTACTCCGCATTCTGTCTGTCTGTTTGCCAGCGCCGTGCTGCCTGTTTCAATTATAGAGGCTTTAGGTAAAGTGTCTGCGGGAACTAATTCCTCTTCCGTTTGCCGCTTTGGTGTTCTGAGAGCTGTTCTTTCCAAGCTTCCTTTTCGGTGACCTTCAGAACCAACCTGTCTCACCCACCTAGAATGCAGCGCTGTCCCACCCAAGGACAGCTCACCGTCCCATTCGTCCATCCCTGCTTGGAACCCTTTTGGGATGGTTAATGCTGCCCCAATAGCTTTCCGCATAGTTCCTGTTCATTTCACTCCTGAGCATTTAATCTTTTTGTCGCTACTGTAAAGGCCTTAAAAAATCAAACCCACTACTATATCCTCTAGCCTTTTACTGTTTACATATGTAAAGGCTACTGTTCTGTATTTTAACTTTTTTTGTATCTTTAATTTATGCTACCTTACTGGATTCTTACTCATTCTTATTACACTCTTATTTTAAGCTACAATTACTGATACAATCCTATGGCACTTAAGTCTCACTCAGGAAAGGAAGAGTTTGCAAGACTAAAAAAGTTGCCACATTCTTTCTATAGCAGTTATAGTACGTTATCAAATCACAAGCAAACAGTTCAAATCTGCAGAACTACCTCTAAAGACACTGAAGTCCATTCTAATTCTTAGGGTTAATCTGGCCAGTTCAGTCTCTGTTAAATTTTATAAAACTCATTTTTAATAGAATAAACAATAGGTCCCTACAACCCAAAGATATAGGAGTCAGCTTTCCCAATGGACTAACACAGATGAGTCAGACTGCTCGGATGTTGGCCAAAGCTCGAGCTGAGTGGGAGAAAACCCCGAGGTGCACGTGTGACACCCACAGAAGTGGGGGAGGGGAAAGGGTGCCCGTCAGGCCCCACACGCCCTCTGACCTCAGATCCTCGGTGTGACAATGGGCGCTAACTTGATGGCTCCAAGTTGGCTAAGAAGCTCGGGATTCTCTCCCCTGAACCCTGTCAGCCGATTCTGGTGAGCCGACATGAGGTCCTTCAGAACATCTATAACACACTCATAAGTTATCTAGGACACACACTGTCTTCTCTTAAGGCATTATTTCAACAGTTTTTGCACAGACCACTCTGATGTAGGCATTAATGTCCTTGCAAAAAGCACAAGGTCTGGGTCACCACTACAGGGACAAACGAGATCAAGATAAACACAATCTTTAGCCATGAGGTGTGAAAAAGAAAGATACTGAGGTATAAAATGGGGCATTTTTGAGAAGGACTTGAAACTTGAGTGGAGACTATAAAGCTTAAGCCGATTTGAATCACCTCCCAGTGCAAGCACAGATAGTGGTGGGGCGTTCACACCGAGGCTCACAGAGGGAAAAGGAACCAGGCCTCACCCACCAGCCCACCCTGCACCCATCAGAAGAGTCATTACTGCAAGAAGACCAGGCGAACTCTACACTGGGATCCTTTCTCATCAATCCAAGAACTGCCAAGTCCACTCTTTTTAAACAAGAGCTTTGTGTGAACACACGCTTTCCATCCAAGGCCATGAGGAGGTGGTAGTCTGGTGAGGGTCACAGTAACTGGGAGCTCTTCACTCAAACATAATCTTTAAATTCATCTTGCCTTGGAACCTATCGAAGATCACATCCCAATTTCCACCAATCACTGTGCTTCACCCATCACTGAGACTGCAGTAAAAGACCGTGAGGGGAAGAGAAGATTAAGACCCACATGGGGCCCCGAACCTCCGTCAGCCAGGGGATTTGCACCTACAACCTGGTTCCACAGAGAACTTTGTCTCAAAGTTTATTTCCTCCACAGAAGAAAGAAGAGGCTTGAAAGTTCAAAAATATGACTCTCTGCTCAAAAGCTTTAATGGAAATCAAAATCTTCAAAGAATATCACCTAAGGACAGAGCTTTAGAATGGATAAACAATGGATTTTCTTCACCACAGGCTCCCAGAATTTCGAAGACAGTGTCATGATCAACTTTGGTTTGGAAACCCCAAAATTCAAAGACAAAGAGCTCATATGCATTAGGTTAAAGGGGGATATAAGAAGGAAGATAGCAATTTTATTTCACCTAATTTACTCTAGACTATACACCCATTAGCAATATAGACTCTGTCACAATAGAAGAGTTTCACACTCTAAGATTTAACTTCATTTTCAGTTATTCTTAAATTACTTAAAAAATCCTAAGTGTGACAAGGTGTGCCAGTGGCGCTCTGCAGATGGTGAACTCTGTACTTTAGAGAAGTAACACACAGGATGAAATGCCAGGAAAAAACCCGCGAGCTCTCTGACTGACTTTAAATCTTATCAATACCACTGCCTTATCCACTGATGACTTCTGTGAAGTAGGAAAAAATCCTGTTTACAGATATGCACTTAACAGAGATCATATAGTAGTTTTTGATGTAATATAACTAAGTATACCCATAAAGAAAAAAGTTTTTTAATTTCAGTGTGTGTTGGGGGATTTTCAGTTTTGCTGAAATTAATGTAATTTCCTCAGAAAGCATGAGAACTTCTGAACAGCCTCCTCTGCGATGGTTACGGCGGGGAAAATACAGGCGGCACAGACAGGCACCGCTCTCTCGCTTCGTCTCGCTTGAAAAGGACAAATACAGGTTACAGTAAGATTCCATCTATGAAGTTAAGCCAAGAAGGACATTCTCAGGCAGGCTACATGAAGTCAGCTTTCTAAAGCCATTTTCCTTAAGAAATTTCACTTCTCTGGTTCCCTTTCCCAGGCCTGTGAACCTGGGTTCGCACCAACTCCAAGTGGGGCTGGATTAACCTTTAACCCAACCCCATAAGGTGCCCTGGAACCTGCTTTGGAAGAAACCTCTCGCCCTCTCCAAATCCCCCTCTGGCCCTCCAGTCTCTGCTGCCCTCTCTGGTTTTCCTTGCTCCTCTTTCTTTCACTTCACCCCACTAGGCAAAAACAGGATCCTTCTACAACTTGGCTTAGAAGGGAAGCTCCAAGGACAGCTCGGAGGAGAAAGGACAGGCTGAGAAATACAAGCTCCTGGTTTCAAGGGCTGACTGGAGACTTGAGGCTGGACAGTCAGGAAAGCTCCTGCTCCAAGAACTGGGGACCAGCCGGTATGGGAAGGAGGGAGTCTCTGGGGAAGCCCCCTTGCTCACAGGATTTTCACAAAAGCACTGCTGAAAGGAAAAAGAAAACTCCACCACTGGCCTTTTTCCGAGCGCGGCCGCCTTCCGCGGGGCTCAGTGCCCGCCACGCGCCCAGGAGTGCGTCTGGATCCTGGAGGGGCTCCCTTCGCAGCTGACAGTGCTTATGCTACACTGCAAAAGAGCCAGAAAAGCGCCCGTGAGAACCAGGAAGCAGACCTCAGCCCGCAGGCACCGGAGACAGACGTCTGGGCAGCATGAGATGCCAGGAAAAGCGCGTGCGAGAATCCCCCTCCCCAGCTCAACACAGCAGTGGTGGGAGGGAAGGAAAAAAATGTATTTTCTGTGACCTATCTGCTGGGAGCAAGACATAAAAAACTAAGTCAAGACCAAATGTCTTCATTTCTAATAAACATAAATAACTAAAAGAAGAAAATCACCTAGGCTCTCAGGTCACATAAACGAGTATACTCTCTGCCCTGCAATGCAGTGGACATGCGCTCAAACCCCGGTCAGGGCGCCACAAGCAACTCGGCACGCACGCCGCAACAAAAGATCCCAAATGACAAAACAAAGAACCTGAGTGCTGTAACTGAGACCTGACACAGCAAAATAAATAGGATCAGAAGAAAGAAAGTCTGTACTACGCTGGCCTGGAGAATTAAAGCTTATGAGTGAAAGCAACACGTTCCAGCACGCAGGTGACGCTGCTCTCAGAGGAGCAGACAGAGAGAACAGCTGTGTTCTGAGGTGTAAGAACAGGCCACACACAAATACACCAGAAATGAAGACTCACGATCATGGTGTAAGTTGCACACACACACACACACACACGCGCGCGCGCGCACACACACACACACACACACAGAGTTCAAAAAGCTAGTAGAGAACATCAGACTTTGATGTGAGAGACCTTCAACAGTGCACAGACTTTCCTTCCTCTAATTTACCATGTTTACAGGATGCTTGATACGATCCCACCTATTAAATAAAATGGAATTAGAAGAGCACTTGAACAGACCAGAAAGACTAACTCCTACTTTACAGAGGCAGGACTAAACTCCAACAAACACTGCCGATAACACACAAAGCTGCGACCTTCCCAAGGAGACAAAGGGCTCCGATCGTCTGCTGGGATTTACTGTGCAGCCCAGGACCCTCCAGACTCTGGAGCGATAGGCGTCGTCTCAGTGCAGGGTGGGGGCGCCGTCTGAAGAAGGCGGCACTGTGTCCTCTGCCATCAGCCCTGTTTACAGGCTGCACGAGTCAGGAAGGCTTGCTGGGCTCCCCCAGGGTCCCAGTGACCGGGGAGTCAAGAAAGCCACCCAGCACACCAGGCTGGTGGGAGCAGCCCATCTTCATCCTTTCAAAGCTAGCCCACGGCACGAGTCAGGTGGATCTCTCACACACATACACTTCTTTGGCTTAAAAGAACAGATTCCCATACTGGAAAATATGGGAACAGGTGAGCAATGCATTATTCCCTGGAAAATGCCTGCTTGCTGGCTGAATGACCAAGATGTGCCTTGGGTTCCAGCACCTCAATTTTCCACGACAATTGCTTCTTAAATTTCTTCTACACCAGACTCTTCTCAGAGCATGTCAACCTCTCGTCTGTCTACTTAACACGGACTTTACAACTGACCTGTGTCTTCCCACAAAATTAAATGAGAGATTCTTCCACTTAATCTCCAAGACTCAGGGTCATCACATGGCAGCCAAGGAAGGTAGCAGACTTGTTTGTCAAAGGGGGCAGATGAGTCGATCTCGAGGGTCACCTGGGACCAGCTCCCACGTGAGGTAGTAACGAGTGGCTCATAAAGGCAGTGTCCCGCCACTCCACGGCGAGCAGACGGGGAATCCGTGCAAACAGTGGCAGACTTTATTTTTCTGGGCTCCAAAGTCACTGCAGATGGTGATTGTAGCCATGAAATCAACAGATGCTTACTCCTTGGAAGGAAAGTTATGACCAACCTAGACAGCATATTAAAAAGCAGATATTACTTTGTCAACAAAGGTCCGTCTACTCAAGGCTATGGTTTTTCCTGTGGTCATGTATGGATGTGAGAGTTGGACTGTGAAGAAAGCTGAGCGCCGAAGAATTGATGCCTTTGAACTGTGGTGTTGGAGAAGACTCTTGAGAGTCCCTTGGACTGCAAGGAGATCCAACCAGCCCATCCTAAAGGAGATCAGTCCTGGGTGTTCACTGGAAGGAGTTGGAAGCTGAAACTCCAATCCTTTGGCCACGTGATGTGAAGAGCTGACTCACTGGAAAAGACCCTGATACTGGGAGGGATTGGGAGCAGGAGGAGAAGGGGACGACTGAGGAAGAGATGTTTGGATGGCATCACCGACTCGATGGACGTGGGTTTGGGTGGGCTCCGGGAGTTGGCGAGGGACAGGGAGGCCTGGCGCGTGTGGCTCATGGGGTCGCAGGGTCGGACGCGACTGAGAGACAGTGTGGCTGCTCGAGGGGTCTAGAGACAGCCGTGTCTGGCTGTCGTCCATGGAACCAAAAAAGGATCAGAAGACCACAGATAATAACAGACAGCAACTCCAAGATTTCCCATTAATGCCCACGTTTTAAGGAAGTGTATTTCGTAGGACCAGAAAGCAAGGTTTCTCCTACTAGTATAAATCTAAAACAGGAAGCAACTCCAAAGGAGTGGAAAAGATTCATTCATTTGCAAGAACAGCCTGCAGGGTATTCTAATCCTGGGAGCAAGGCCCTGCCCGCTTCACCAAGCCAGACAGCTGGCTAAAGCCTGGCTGGGAAGCCACGTGCTCTGTTTGCATTAAAGAAGAAAGCAACCGTGGAAAGGAGACAGGCAAGAATGAGACTATGAGGCAGAAGGTGCTCCGCACCCGACGGCAAAACACAAACACAGGAGAGGAAGGGAGAGAAGCAGGCACTGCTCCCGAGGGCGGGGTCACCACCCTCCCTCAGAAACAGGCTGCCGGAGGGCTGCTCTCTCTAGTTTTCAGTTAACAAGAACTGGAATATTTTTAAACCTAAATAACCTCCAAAGGGTCCAAAGCACTGCCTTCAATTCCGCAGACTCGACACAGCCCAGCACCCTGCATCCCACACCTGCGCCCCCCACACCTGCTCCTATGCCTTCCCACTGGGCCGCCAGCAGCACGAAGCCTCTCCACACCTGCAAGCACACTCCCAGTGAGTTAGGTGTCGTGTGTATCGATCCATTCCCATCAGTGGCAGAGATCAAACGCAAAAATCCTGCCCTTCTGCTTAATTTTCCACTTTGAGATCCAAACAGATGAAGTAAGAGAGCACAGCTGCAGGAACGCCCCAGGATGGGGACGGACTCCGCCTAGACGGGGCCGCGGCACGGGCTGCGCGGAGGGCCCAGAGCCCAGCTGCCCCCGGCCAGCCCCGACAGGAGCCAGGCTCACCCTCCCAAGGGGCACGGGCATCCTGGTGCCACCAGGGAGGGCACCGCGTCTTCAGCATCACTCAAGTGGTGACCTGAGCGTGGCCGAGCTCCGCTGCTTCTCTCTCCTCCATACCCAAGGGAGGCAGAGGCCTTAGTGTGAGAGGTGACGCCCGCAGGCCAGTGTGCACGGCTCGCAGAGCGCTTTCTCCTGCCCAGCGGCTGCTCCTTTTACAGGCCCTGCCATTCACAAAACGATGACAGTTAAAACTGGGCCTTCAAAAGGTCCTCAACTCGCAAAACCCCAGATCTCATACATTGGTTTTTCAAGAGCTTTCTCACGCTGTGGGAGAATACAAGATTAAATTTATGGGCGCTTTGTGTTAAATTATTAAAAACAAAAAGAAAACCCCTCAGTCCAAAGGAGGGCCAACTCCCACGGCCAATCTGAGAGGTGCTGGGGCCGTCCTGCTGAGCTCCGGAGTCCGCAGGTTGGGAGTTTTGCCTACGAAGCCCCGACAGGCCAGCCGCGTTCCGCACAGAAAGCGCGAGCGGATGCCCGTCCTCGGGTTTCAGGACCCAGTGCTCGTCGCAGCGTGGCTGCCCCGGGCCTGCAGAAAGGCCCGGTCGGCAGGAGCCGGCGAACACCCTCGAACCACAGGCCTGTCTCGTCCTCCATGACTCTCGAACTCCCAGTAGAAGGAGGGGGACGAAGACGCAAAGACAAAGGACGGCCGGCCCCCCGATCCGCGCCGGCCGATCGGAAGCCCGGCGGGGCGGGTCGGGGAGGCGCCCGCTCGGCGACCGACTCCCGGGGACGCGTGCGG
>SJYW01031072.1:169333-195875 GCA_006410735.1 Raphicerus campestris | reverse complement strand
CCGCCTCGACCCGCCAGGCCTGGCCTGGACGCCAGTGTCTTCCATCTCCAGCCCTGGTCCCTTCAGCTTCCTCAACAGGTCACACCTCTGACCCCCTCATTCAGCTAAGGAAGCATCCTTGTTCCAGCCTGTTTACACGATTAACACTGTCCTGACTTAAAAGTCTTTTTATACAGAGAACACCTGTTTTCTACAAGGTCTGAATTTGAATAAAATGTATTAGGATTAGAGCAGAAGGATCTCCTGCTGGCAGTGTAAAAGTGCTAGGTCTTGGGTTTGTGTGTGTGTCCATACCATCTGCTGAACCGTCCCGTAAGACGGCTTGACGACCAAAACCCCCTCCAGCAGAAGGAAGGGCCGAGCCTAGCACGTGTGTGACTGCCAACACTGAGCCAGCACCTCCTTGTCACAGGCATCCCCTCTGATCAGAGAGGGTAGGGTCGTCTTCCCTTTTTATCCTCTAGTCAAAGCCTGCTCGCATCCTCGGTCCGTGTTGTGTGGAAGTTTCAGGGTTTGGGTCATGTTTCGGGCGTCAGTTCTCTTCGTTAGAAGCACTGTAGATATTTGTGTAGTTTGTCACTTGTCTCAGCCCGTTTTTTTCTTTTTAAAAAATATTTATTTATTTGGCGGCACCTGGGTCTTAGTGGCCACACACAGACTCTTGGCTTCAGCACGTGGGGCCTAGCTCCCTCACAGGGACTGCACCCGGCCCCCTGCCTTGGGAGGCGGAAAGGAAGCCCCTCAGCCCACTTTCTAAGAGCTCCTGGAGTCACTGCGCCGCGGCTGTCCCCAGGACGACCCCAGGGAGCCAGGACCGCAGCAGGACCCGCCCCCCTTCTGCACGCTGTTCCCTCCCGGCCTCTGCCGGACACACACGTTGCTGGTGGGCGATGCCGCTTAGCTCAGCCTGGGGGTCTGATGGTCAGAGCTACCACCGCTGGCCTCATGCTCACCCCAGCCTCTGGGCCCAGCAGGGTGTGGACGCAGCTTCAGTTCTGTGACACCCTGACTTCCGGCTTACAGCGGCCTCTAACTCACCAGTGGGTCTGAGTCCAGGGAGCTGGGGGTGCTGTCCTTGACTGTCCTGTCCTCGGGGGGCGAGGCAATGCTGTGAGGGCCCACGGTGGGGGGCGGCAGGTGGTACAGCTTGGACTGGTCTTGTTGGGCTGAGGGCCAGGGAAGAGTGTCCCGGACCCACTCCACTGGGTCCTCCCAAGCGGCTTTCTGCCCGTGAACCTGCAGAGAGGGAGCGGTGTGGGCCCTGGAGAAGGTGACGAGCCCACAGACGAGCAGCTCCTGGTGCGCGTGCCCGCGCGCTCAGCCCCTCAGGCGTGTCCAACTCCTCCCGACCCCCACGGGCCACAGCCCGCCAGCTCTTCTCCATGGGATTCTCCAGGCAAGAACGCCCTGCTCCAGGGGGTCTTCCCGACCCGGGATGGACCCGTGTCTCTCGTGTCTCCTGCACTGGCAGGCAGGTTCTTTACCACTAGCCCCACCTGGGAAGCCCCCGGAAGTGTCTGCACTTCCTCAAACGTAAAGCCATGAGGTTTGGTTTCCTGTAGGATTTTGAGTTTCCCAAAATGGGAAATAAAATACATTGGCAAGATTGGTAGAAGCCATCTTGTTTGTTTTTTAAGTCTTGGCCACAGCGCACAGCATGTGGGCCCTTAGCCCCCACCCAGAGACTGAACCTGCGCCCCAGGCGCTGAAAGGCGGAGTCTTAATCACGGGGCTGACGGGGAGTTTCGAGACCATCTTGGAGAATAAATGGCACACTATTAAAACTTGACATGGACCCCACAAGTATATGACCCACAATTTTACTTTCCAAGTAAGAAGTTTCAGTTCGGTAATAATACCTTTTGAAAGAAATTTGGGCTTTGCTGAAAGGAGATATCATCTGTATAAAAATGGTTTAAATTAGAAAACTGTTAATGCAAAATTAAATGAAAATGGTGACACACTGCATCTCTGGGACTCTCCCACATCATCAGAGTGTGTGTCACACCAACACGTGACTCTTATGCATAAAACATGACCACTGGTCCAGTCATCATGTCACTGGTCAGTGGACCAGTGATGATTTATGGGTGAGAAAACTGAGGAGGTTTTTAAAAGTGACAGCTGCCTTTTGCATAAAGTTCTTATTCTTTTACAAATGTTTTCACAGATTTCATTTGTCTTCAAAACAAAGCAAATTTATACTGTCTCCTTTCTTACATACGAGGAGTTTAAAAAGGTCAAGTAACTTGACCAGAATAACATTTTTATTAGTAATTAGTAATGAGCTAAAGCTATAATCGGATTTTACTTAATTCTTAACTCAGTTTTTTCTCTATCTGCCCAAATCCATAGGGAGTGGTTTGAGTTTGGAGGAGACTCAGAGGCCTAGGACTGGACACACAGCCTCAGGTCAGTGGTTGTTTAGCTGCTTGCTGGGCGCTGGTCACAGGCAGGAAAGCAGCGTAGTGCCTCGCCCGGCCTGTCGGGAGGCGATCCTGAAAATCTCAGTGGCTGCGTATCTGACTCTGTCTCCACTCTGTGAGGTGGGCCAGCCTGACCTCGGTTGAGCAGGGTCCGGGGTGGGCTCACCTTGATGCCGTCCTTGGCCCCTTCCTGTAGGTATGGGATGATGGAATTGTTCCAGAGGTCGATGAACCAGGTCCGGAAATCCTCGATGCCGATGGGGCAAGACAGAAAGAAGCAGGGACCTGGCGAGAGAAGAGGGCCGGGGAGACGGTCTAGAACCTCACTCTCCCTGGCCGTCTGCCCCAGCAACTCCCCAGCACCAGGCAGAAGGCCTTGGAACTAGAGGGTGAGAGAGGCACAGGGCTGGGCTGAACTGAGACCGTGGTCAAGACAGTGGGAGCTGACAGCCTGGGGCAGCCTCAGGAGTGACGCTTCTCCAGGTGGACGGGAGGTGGGGAGCCAGAGGCAGCCTTAAGCTCCACTAACACCTCCCCTGCGTCTTCTAAGTGAGTCTGGGGAGGGTGGGTGAGGTCAGCGCTCTGACAGCTGACGCAGGCAGGGGCACCACACCGGGGGCCCGCGGCCCTAAGGCTGCAGGCGTTGGGCCAGTGAGCCCTCCCCACACTGGAGACCCGGGAGGGGAAGGGCCCCCACCGGCCCGCCCAGGCGGGGCGCAGGCCGCACCGATGAGGAAGTCAGAGGTGCTGTGCTTCTCCAGGAAGGTGTGCAGGTGGTACCACAGCTTGGGCACCCAGTCCAGCACCCGCAGTAGCTCCTCCCTGTTGGCATTGATGTCGCTGTCTGACTCCACCAGCTTCCTCCTCAGGTAGCGAACCAGGAAGCCGTTGGCAGGCTCCACGTTGTTGGAGAAGGTCAGCATCCTGTGGCCAGGATGCAGAGGGTGGGGGGCGGGCACTGCACAAGGGCGTGTCGACCTGGCTCCTACCCCACCCGAGCCACCGGTCTCCCCTGATGTCTGCTGAACTCAGGGCCGAGGCAGAGCTGGCACTCAGATCAGTGACCCACTCAGGGAACCATCGGACCCCACTGGCCTGGACGAGGGGTGTGTGGGCAGAGGCTGCACCTCTCCCTGTGTCAAGGGCCCTCTCCCGCTGCACTGACACAGCACACGCCTCCTCTCCCAGCCCTCAGGGCACACGCCTCCTCTCCCAGCCCTCAGGGCACACGCCTCCTCTCCCAGCCCTCGGGGAGCCGCGCCTCCTCTCCCAGCCCACAGGGCACACGCCGCCTCTCCTGCTGCTGTCCCTCGGCCAGATCCTGGACTGAGCTGGTTTACAGACGCGGGGGCATCTGGAGGCCCATCCAGGGCCGAAGATCTTACCTGAAGCTCAGGTGCAAGCCGTGATTGGGGGTCATTTTTACTGGCTGATTGGTGGTACCAATAATATAGGGGCTGCGGGAAGACAGAGGAACAGACCGCTTAGACCTGTGCGAACAGTGGATTTCTGCCATGTGCTACCCCCCACCCTGTGGAACGCTCACAGTTTGGGGTGCACTGGGCTCCCCTCTGCCTGCTGTGGTGAGTCTCGTCCTGACTCCAGCTCACCATTTGTGATACTTGCAGGTCAGGGCCCCGTTGACCAGCTCGCTGATGGAGCCTGCCTCACTCAGGTCATCCAGTAGGATCACCAGGGGGACGTCCCCAGTTCCCGTTTCCCGGTCTATCTGGTTGGCCAGGTTGGAGAGATACAGCTGCAGGTCCTGAAATGAAAGAAGCGGGCAGTCAGCACTCAGGGCCAGCCTAGCAGAGGAGGGTGTCGCAGGAGCTGGGCTGGTTCTGGATCCCGGAAGGGGCCTTGGTTCCTGTGTGATGCGCCTGGACCTGTGAGTGCAGAAGCCCAGCACCTCAGCCCGATCAGCAGTGGCCCCTAACCCCGCATGGCTGGGATGCACTCGTTAGTCACGGTGCGCAGGATCTGCACTGGGAGCCCCCACAATGGCCATGCCTCCCTGGGGGGCACAGCGTGCAGGGACCTCGGAGAGGGGCCTGGCAGGACACAGACAGCGAGGGACAGTTCCGAGGGCTCCCCTAAAGGAAGCCAGCCCACGGTCAGAGAGACGTCCCAGAAAGAGAGGCTGAGGGGAGGTGGAGGAGGAGAGACTGACAGGGCGGGCAGAGGGCCGGTGGCACGAGAGAGGGACAGAGCGCCCCGGGGAGGGAGGAGCCTGGAGCGGGGCTGCCGCGGGGGGAGGGGAGCACCGTGGAGCAGGGAGGCCCGGGCGGAGTGGGGCGGAGGGGGCTCGGCCACCTTGCAGGACTGCTGGTGCATGTTGAAAGTGCTGACGATGCCCTCGGTGACCTCGCGGCCGGAGCGCTCCACTAGGTACTCGGCCAGGCGGTTGGTCAGGTAGGTCTTGCCGGTACCACTGGGGCCCGAGAGGACAAGCCGCCGGTGCTTGAGCAGCAGGCCGATGTAGTGCTGCATCATGGGCTTGGGGATGAGCGTCTCGAACACCAGGCTGTCCACACACTTCTCCCTGAGACCTGCAACGCGCCTGCCTGTGTGAGCCAGCGCCCCTGAGCCCAACAGGACCCCCTGGGCTGGCTCTGGACACGCAGGGCAGGCCGTGTGCTATGGGGGTGGGTGGAGGGGAAGTCCAGGTGGGGCAGAAACGTCCTGTGAACAGCACGCTCCCTGGGGCGAGTCTGGAGCAGGTGAGCCTATCTTGTGTCTCAAGGTGACCTCCACCCTGCAGCCCCTCACGCAGTTCCTGCGCCAGGAACACACGACGGGCTGCCTGACAGTCCCCTCATCCCACAGCCCTGTACCCAGGGGCTGGGACTGACCTTTGAGGGAGACTGCTATGTTGTTAACCCCTCGGCGGCAAGGGGGCAACTCTGGGGGCTCCGCGTCCAGGAGCCGTTTTACGTGGCTGATGCTGTAGCCGTGGATGGACTCGGTGCTCAGTCCCAGCGTGGAGGCCGGATCCATTTTAGAGATGTAGTCCTGACGGGGAGGGAGGGGGAGAAAGCGGGTGCTCGAGAGGGTCATGGAGGAGATCGAGGGCACAGGACGAGCAGGGGTGCAGGGCACAGTGGTCCACGAGGAAGGGGGGAACCGTCTGTCTCCTGGGAGCTTCTGCACGGAGCCTCCGAGGCCCGGGGGCCCGTGTTCTCAGAGGACTGGCAGCCCCTGAGCTCCTGCACCTCTTACCTTGAACACCTGGAAAACAGCACCGTCCAGCAGCTTCCAGTCAACCTGCCCGCTGACCTTGCTGCACCCCAGGAAGAACTCCTGCTGCTTCAAGTCCTATGAGGCCAAGGGGGGGCCGCTCAGGAGCCGCGTGCACTGGGCTCAGGGATCCTTAGAGCCAAGGCTTCTCGAGTGGAAACGACAGTGTCATGGCCCCCAAGTTCCTTACCCCTTTGATGATGTGCTGGGGGGGCATTCTCACCACCACCCGGAGAGTCACCTCCTCCTTTGGGCCACAGGTGCTGATGCCATCCATGGGGGACAGGTCTGGAGGTGGGGAACAGGAATGCTGGTTTGGGGAGGCACCCCAGACTATTCTACACCTTCCTGCCACTCCCCTTTCCACAAAGTCTATCTGCCCCAAAGAAGTACCAGGAGTCCAAGCCCAAACAGTGATTAGGGTTTTAGGACCACAGCGATCCTTGGTGTCTCAGGACTCTGGCATTGGCTTGCAGCAGCACTGGTACCTCTCTGACCCCAGGAAGCCGCACCAGAGTGAGTCAGGGGGGAGTCCTTTCCTTCTTTTCACCCGCCCAGGGCCTTCGCCCCAACAGGTACCTGTGTCTGCGAGGCTTGGGCTGAAGGAATGGGTGAGCGCCAGGCCCAAGGAGCGACGAGGGGAGGGGAGAGCCGAGGATCCCGGAATCTGCCCAGGAGCGGAGCCTGCCGAAGGGCCCGGGGCCACCTTCAGCCGGTCGTTCTCTGCTTTCAGCAGGTCCACCTCCAACTGTGGCAAGAACGGGCGGGTCTTGAGCCTCGGTGCATGGGTCCTGCAGCCCCGCCCCGTGCTGCATCACTCTTGCAGCCAAGAACCCAAGTCCCAAGCCATCCTGCAGCCCCGCCCCTCCCCATATCCCCGTCGTGTCCCGAAGCCCCGCCCCTCGTATCCCCGCCCCTCACGCAGCCCCGCCCCGCCCCGGACCGACCTGCATGTTGTGCATGGTCTCTCGCAGCTGGTCCAGCTGGTGGGCCGAGTTCAGGGCTTCCAGGCGGATGTCTGTGAGCTTCATCTCCTTCTCCCACAGCTCTGAGCGCAGCTCGGACACCTCCTTCTTCTCCGGCTCTTCCTCCTCGCTGCCATGGAACAGCCGGGCGTGGAGATGTGTATAAGAGACAGCCCTAANGGCTGATTGGTGGTACCAATAATATAGGGGCTGCGGGAAGACAGAGGAACAGACCGCTTAGACCTGTGCGAACAGTGGATTTCTGCCATGTGCTACCCCCCACCCTGTGGAACGCTCACAGTTTGGGGTGCACTGGGCTCCCCTCTGCCTGCTGTGGTGAGTCTCGTCCTGACTCCAGCTCACCATTTGTGATACTTGCAGGTCAGGGCCCCGTTGACCAGCTCGCTGATGGAGCCTGCCTCACTCAGGTCATCCAGTAAGATCACCAGGGGGACGTCCCCAGTTCCCGTTTCCCGGTCTATCTGGTTGGCCAGGTTGGAGAGATACAGCTGCAGGTCCTGAAATGAAAGAAGCGGGCAGTCAGCACTCAGGGCCAGCCTAGCAGAGGAGGGTGTCGCAGGAGCTGGGCTGGTTCTGGATCCCGGAAGGGGCCTTGGTTCCTGTGTGATGCGCCTGGACCTGTGAGTGCAGAAGCCCAGCACCTCAGCCCGATCAGCAGTGGCCCCTAACCCCGCATGGCTGGGATGCACTCGTTAGTCACGGTGCGCAGGATCTGCACTGGGAGCCCCCACAATGGCCATGCCTCCCTGGGGGGCACAGCGTGCAGGGACCTCGGAGAGGGGCCTGGCAGGACACAGACAGCGAGGGACAGTTCCGAGGGCTCCCCTAAAGGAAGCCAGCCCACGGTCAGAGAGACGTCCCAGAAAGAGAGGCTGAGGGGAGGTGGAGGAGGAGAGACTGACAGGGCGGGCAGAGGGCCGGTGGCACGAGAGAGGGACAGAGCGCCCCGGGGAGGGAGGAGCCTGGAGCGGGGCTGCCGCGGGGGGAGGGGAGCACCGTGGAGCAGGGAGGCCCGGGCGGAGTGGGGCGGAGGGGGCTCGGCCACCTTGCAGGACTGCTGGTGCATGTTGAAAGTGCTGACGATGCCCTCGGTGACCTCGCGGCCGGAGCGCTCCACTAGGTACTCGGCCAGGCGGTTGGTCAGGTAGGTCTTGCCGGTACCACTGGGGCCCGAGAGGACAAGCCGCCGGTGCTTGAGCAGCAGGCCGATGTAGTGCTGCATCATGGGCTTGGGGATGAGCGTCTCGAACACCAGGCTGTCCACACACTTCTCCCTGAGACCTGCAACGCGCCTGCCTGTGTGAGCCAGCGCCCCTGAGCCCAACAGGACCCCCTGGGCTGGCTCTGGACACGCAGGGCAGGCCGTGTGCTATGGGGGTGGGTGGAGGGGAAGTCCAGGTGGGGCAGAAACGTCCTGTGAACAGCACGCTCCCTGGGGCGAGTCTGGAGCAGGTGAGCCTATCTTGTGTCTCAAGGTGACCTCCACCCTGCAGCCCCTCACGCAGTTCCTGCGCCAGGAACACACGACGGGCTGCCTGACAGTCCCCTCATCCCACAGCCCTGTACCCAGGGGCTGGGACTGACCTTTGAGGGAGACTGCTATGTTGTTAACCCCTCGGCGGCAAGGGGGCAACTCTGGGGGCTCCGCGTCCAGGAGCCGTTTTACGTGGCTGATGCTGTAGCCGTGGATGGACTCGGTGCTCAGTCCCAGCGTGGAGGCCGGATCCATTTTAGAGATGTAGTCCTGACGGGGAGGGAGGGGGAGAAAGCGGGTGCTCGAGAGGGTCATGGAGGAGATCGAGGGCACAGGACGAGCAGGGGTGCAGGGCACAGTGGTCCACGAGGAAGGGGGGAACCGTCTGTCTCCTGGGAGCTTCTGCACGGAGCCTCCGAGGCCCGGGGGCCCGTGTTCTCAGAGGACTGGCAGCCCCTGAGCTCCTGCACCTCTTACCTTGAACACCTGGAAAACAGCACCGTCCAGCAGCTTCCAGTCAACCTGCCCGCTGACCTTGCTGCACCCCAGGAAGAACTCCTGCTGCTTCAAGTCCTATGAGGCCAAGGGGGGGCCGCTCAGGAGCCGCGTGCACTGGGCTCAGGGATCCTTAGAGCCAAGGCTTCTCGAGTGGAAACGACAGTGTCATGGCCCCCAAGTTCCTTACCCCTTTGATGATGTGCTGGGGGGGCATTCTCACCACCACCCGGAGAGTCACCTCCTCCTTTGGGCCACAGGTGCTGATGCCATCCATGGGGGACAGGTCTGGAGGTGGGGAACAGGAATGCTGGTTTGGGGAGGCACCCCAGACTATTCTACACCTTCCTGCCACTCCCCTTTCCACAAAGTCTATCTGCCCCAAAGAAGTACCAGGAGTCCAAGCCCAAACAGTGATTAGGGTTTTAGGACCACAGCGATCCTTGGTGTCTCAGGACTCTGGCATTGGCTTGCAGCAGCACTGGTACCTCTCTGACCCCAGGAAGCCGCACCAGAGTGAGTCAGGGGGGAGTCCTTTCCTTCTTTTCACCCGCCCAGGGCCTTCGCCCCAACAGGTACCTGTGTCTGCGAGGCTTGGGCTGAAGGAATGGGTGAGCGCCAGGCCCAAGGAGCGACGAGGGGAGGGGAGAGCCGAGGATCCCGGAATCTGCCCAGGAGCGGAGCCTGCCGAAGGGCCCGGGGCCACCTTCAGCCGGTCGTTCTCTGCTTTCAGCAGGTCCACCTCCAACTGTGGCAAGAACGGGCGGGTCTTGAGCCTCGGTGCATGGGTCCTGCAGCCCCGCCCCGTGCTGCATCACTCTTGCAGCCAAGAACCCAAGTCCCAAGCCATCCTGCAGCCCCGCCCCTCCCCATATCCCCGTCGTGTCCCGAAGCCCCGCCCCTCGTATCCCCGCCCCTCACGCAGCCCCGCCCCGCCCCGGACCGACCTGCATGTTGTGCATGGTCTCTCGCAGCTGGTCCAGCTGGTGGGCCGAGTTCAGGGCTTCCAGGCGGATGTCTGTGAGCTTCATCTCCTTCTCCCACAGCTCTGAGCGCAGCTCGGACACCTCCTTCTTCTCCGGCTCTTCCTCCTCGCTGCCATGGAACAGCCGGGCGTGGGGGGCCGGGGGAGCGGGGGCCCTGGAAGGAGGCGTGGAGCGCAGGGCGTTAGACCCTGAGCCTGCGGGCGGCGTCACTGGTCCCGCGGCCTGGGGAGGGGGCTACAGTGGAGGGCAGCCTGGGAACACTTACTCGGGGGCGTCGGTGCCCGCAGAAGACGAGGTGGAGGACTTGATGGAGGGTGAGGCGGTCTCGGTGGACACGTGCTGCAGTTTGGGGGACGAGGGGGCAGAGGAGTCGGGCGTGGCGATCTCCTCGATGTCAGAATAGGAGGAGGCTGACTTGGGCCCCTTCTTTATGCTGAAGGCTTTGTTGAAGGAACTTCGGAGCTAAAACAAAGCAGATTGGGGAGAGCGCTGTGAAGCCAGGCCCTGGAGATGGGGAGGCGGGAGGGGGCCTCTGAGACACAGGCCAGAGGAAGGGGTGTGCAGCAGTGGGCACGCCCTCAGGAAGGCTTCTCTGGCCTTGTGGCACGTGGGTGGGAGACTTGCCTAGGAACTCAGGCTGGGTGACTAGGACTTGCTGCACTGTGGGAACGTCCTGGGTTTTTTCTCCCCCTTGGGGGTACCCTGCTGTGAAGGGACAGAGGGGACCCCTGGGGCACAGGGTGTACCTCCTGGTGACCCCATCCTGCTTTTTTCAGCAGATCAGCCACTGCTCAGCCTGCAGCCTGGCTCATTTGGGCCTCAGGACCCAACTCGGAGCTGGGCTTATCAGATCAGAGGCTACCCAGCAGATACAGACAACATGGTTCCGTGAAATCAAAAGATGGGAGTGAACTAAGTTCCTTTGCTGCTGCCCGCGCTCAGCACATTGCAGGATACAAGTGCTTTTGACCACAGGCACTCAAGTGTGCCGGAATTACGGGGTACTTCCCAGCATCTCCTCCAAGTGTGCAGGAGGAACTGGCTTGGTCTTGGGTGCTGATGAGCTGGGTGTTAGGGATGTGGGAGGCAAACCAGGGGTCTGTCCCACGCCCGTCACATGCGTCCATTCAGCATGCACACACACGCAGGGACATGGAGGTGGAGCTGCAGCCGGAGACAGAGAGTAAGGAGGGTCAAAGCAAACCAGATCGCTGGGACAGCGAGAGAGCAGAGTGCAAACTGGAGGACTCTTCCCAGGTGTGTCTCCTGGGGCTCGGGACAGCTGTGGGTGGTGGTGGTGCAGCAGGGGTGTGTCGGGGTCTCCACCAGGAAGGACATAAGGAAGACCCACCTGGCTTGATGGGGGTGTGAGGGGGAGTGCGTGTGCGGGGTTGTGCCCTCTCTGGGTAGTCAGGGCTCAGTGCCAGAAGCGCAGTTCTCTGTGGAGACGGAGACCTGGGACTAGGACACCAGCCCCCAGAGTTTGTCTCTAACCCTGCGTCTCAGGAAACCGTGTGTGCACTGTGACCCCATCTGCAGGGGGCCACGCCCTAAGGTCATGGAGATCCTAAGTGGGAACAGTGCTCCGTTGGAGCTGCGTTTCCAACGCAGAACTGCTGGGCAGAGGGACTGTGCGGTGCGACATGGTAAGGGATGCTGGGGTCAAACGATGGAGCGAAACAGACCCAGGCTCTGTGCTGGATCTCAGGACGTCTCCAGTGAGGCCATGCGTGTGGAAAGGAGCACTCCTCAGATCTGAGTGTCTCGAGGGACTGGTGTCCACCTCGGGACAATGCCCAGCTACGACTCAAGTGTCAGTAATCACCCTGCATTTGGCTATTTCCGCCCCATGACCCCGGACAGGCTCTAGGGGACGGAACCTCTCCCTTCTAACCGGCGTCTGCAGGAAGCACCGCTCTCTGTCCACCAAGACCCCACCTCGATTCCACCTCTAGCGGGCTTCTGCCCCGCTGTGACATTCTGCCTGCCTCCTGGGACAAGCCGTCTATGAACTCCCAGAGCCGCGCTCACTGAATTAGCAAGCGTTCCGACACCGCTGGATTGCTGTCAGTCTTATATGGACTATTTCTGTCTCCCCGGCAGTTTCCCAGGCTCTTTGAGATCACAGGTTCCGTTTCCTATCCTCAGCCACTGTTGGCAAAGGGTTTGAATGGACTTTATGTGTCTGGTTTGTCAGGGCTCACTGTTTATTTTAGACATTTATGTCCTAATCCCTGAAACCCCTTTGTCAACCCCACGGCTGCTTGGAGGGCTTCAGGCTTGGGGGTGATCTGAGGTCCCACCCCTCACCTCTCCCTGGTTCATTTTACTCCAGAGCTAAACCTTCAGGCCACATCGAAGCTGACCTGGCCTCTGGCAGTCGTGGTTATGCTCACCCCCTTGGAGCCTTCCATCTGGGCATCTGGGGTTTAGGAAGCGAGGGGCCAGGGCGCACTGGCAGCCTGACAGGGCACCGTCCTGTTCGCTGCTTTCGCAGCAGGTGGGCTCTGGCACCAGGGGAGACGGGACGGGGCGGCACCCTCCCACTGCCCCAGTCAGACCACTCCTCTGTCCTCCAGGGGCGGCCGTGGATCGACATGCAGGGAGGGTTAGGGGCTTGGTGGAGGTGGTCACGGTTAGTTTCATGAGTGGTTGTCTCTGTTTAGGGGGAAGGGGTTGCTCTGGAGAAGGGGAGGGCATGGCAGAGGCAAAGAGGAATGGGGAGGAATGAGTGTCTTACCTCGTAGACCTGGAAAAAAATAGGGATTTTAAGTCAGCATTTTGAAGGAAAAAAAAAAAAAAGAAGCAACACTTAATCACTCATTTCACACAGCGGCCCGTCTGGACTGCACCACGCTCTGCGCACAGGCTCACGGGGTGGGGCCAGCGGGGGGTGCCCTTGGGGCTCCCTTCCTCCACACGGGCAGCAGGGGCCATGGCGATGTCAGAAAGGGCACCCCAAGTCAGCTTAGGGTTTTCTGGGAGACACGAACAGCTAGAGCATCTCTCTCTGGACCGGTCAGGCGGTACAGCAGTTCCTTGTGGAGTGATCTGGCAAGTTCCACGAGTCTCTCTCCAGGAGCATCTCAGATGAGTGGCTCCATTCACAACATCTCTCCCCAGTACGGGAGGGGTAGGCACAGGTAGGCCAGTCCCTCTGAGGACCTCCTGCTGCTGCTGCCCACCAGACCTGTGCGGGGCTGCAGGGGGTGGCTGGCACGGGGACAGACCCTGGTCTGGGTGGACACCACCCGGGGCTCCCATCAGACGGAACTCTAGCGTGGCAAGCTCAGGGAGGCCAGCTCCCGCGCCGCAGTGGGGTGGCCCCCAGTGGCCCACACGGCTCCCCCCAGACCTTCACCTACCCAGCTCTTTTTCTTCTTCTTCTTGGCATCAGCTTCCTTGCCGCTGCTGATGCTGGAGTGGCTGGTGATGCTGTTGAGGCTCGAGATGCTGTCGGAGGAGTTCTGCCTCTTGATCCGGAGCTCTGGGGGCCAAGCACAGGGGCGGACACAGAGCCGGTGGCTTTAAGGCGACGCTGTGAGGCTGGAGGCCGGGCTTGCTGCAGGAGGAAGGGGAGGAGGCACCCACCTCCTCGTCCACATCCTTCATTTGTTGGGAGCATTCTCTCCACAAGCCTTTGTTGGGTGTCAATCATATTTCAACATAAACAAATAAACAAGTAGGAAATGATCCCTGTTCTCAAGAAGCTGATGTCTAACAGGAGAAAGACCAGCATAGAAACCAGTGACCTTGGTTCAAGCAGTGGGGATGAGGGGCAGCCCAGGGCTCCTCCGTCCCCCAGGCACTGGCTGCCACCCTTGGGACTCGATTCAGAAATAGTGGCTGCCAATACTGGGGGGAGGGGGCGGCGCACACAAGGCCGAGGGCCTTGCGTTTAACCCCAAAGGGCTTCAATTTCCCTTTTAATCTGATGGGCAGAACAATCTCCTCAGCTCTTGGGGAACGTCTGTAATGGCACCGAAGTGCCCTCCTCTCCTGCTTCAGGGAAAGGAGGCAGCCTCGGCGTGCTGACAGACAGAAGCACTCCAGGTGGGGTGTGGAGAAGGCCCTGTAAAGGCTGCGCGGCGGGCGCTGGGGTCTGGGGGCGGGCACAGTGCGGGGCTGGGCCAGCTGGGTGGGGCGAGTCCTGGGCGCCCTTCACAGGACTCGTGAGCCACAGTAAGGGGCAGCGGCGTCTAAGCAAAGGCGCTGGACGCCCAGATGCTTCTCTGTGAGTTAACGTGGCTGCTTCTGGCGGTACTGGTCTGTGCCGCTGCCTCTGGGCGCGCTCCAGGTGTGGTGGGCGGGGGCTACTCTCTAGTCGCAGAGGCCTCTCGCTGTGCTGGCATCTCGTTGCAGATGAGTGGCCTAGCTGCCCCGAGGCTTGTGGGATCTTCCCAGGCCTGGGGTGGGACCCACGTCCCCCACACTGGCACGTGGATTCTTAACTACTGAGCCACCACGGAAGTCCGAGGATTGGACTTGTAAAACCTTATTTTGAAATCGTTACAGATTCGCAGGAAACGGGACACACGGCAGGGAGGCCCTGTGCACCGCGGGCCGGCGAGCTTCTACTGTGACGGCCAGAGAGCGAACATTCCAGGCTCTGTGGTCACGTGATCTCTGCTACACCTGCTCAGCAGTGCCACGTGGCATTAGAACAGCCACGCTTGATATGTACAGTAGTGACCATGGCTGTGTGCCAGTAAAGCTTTACTTAAAAGCAGGTGGTGAGCCAATTGAGCTATGGTCTGCCAACCCCTAGTTTGCATTTTCCTCCAGAACACGCATCGCTTTTGTGATCGATGTAATTTACAATTAGTCAATTGTAAAATAAAATGAAAGGCAGCAAAACAGCTGTCTATCATGATACCTGGAGATCCAATTGGTTGTGAGGCTATCAATTAAAATTTTAAAACATGCTGTATAGTACTTTTAAGAGCAAAGGATATGCTTTAGAATCAGTCTTCAAAGGAAAAGTTAGGAAATCTTTTGTGCCTTTAAAATTTTGTGCCACGTGCATGTATTACCTATCTACCAACCAAATGCAGTTAGGCATCACTGCTTTAAGCACTAGCTCTTTGAAGGCTCCCAGAAATCCTGGCCAAGCTGGACCTGGGTCAACAAGAAGGAGGACCACCACGTGAAAGCTAAGGGGACGGTGCACTCACCCATCCCACACAAACGCATCTGAAGAGTCAGGCTACTCGGGAAACTAGAAGTAGCTCAGCGCCCCAGACCTGTCACCGAGGAGCCGTATTTGGGCAAGCTGCCTGTCTTCTCTGGTCTTACTCTGAACTACAGAGTACACTTTGCAGATGCTCCTAAAGGCTGGCTGTGTCTGTGGCCAAGCTGGGCAGAGAAGACAGGAGAAGCGATGGGAGACATGGACACGTGCTACGCCAGCAAGAGGCGGCGCTCCTCCTGCTGACGGTCGAACACATTCTCTTTCCCTCTCACTTGCTTTTGAACACATTCTCTTTCCCTCTCACTTGTTTTTCTGAAATGTTTCAAACTCACAGAAACACTTAAAACCTAGGCTGACCTCTCCGTTGAGCCCTGAGATCCACGTGATCTCTGTCTCACTTGAAGGGTAGCTTCTTTCCCCTCAGAGAACCAAAGTAAGCATCAGAGGGAGTCACACACATGTCTGTGCACGACACATGTCTGCGCACGCACACACGTCTGTGCACAACAAACGTCAAGCGGAAAGTGCTACCTCTTCAGAGCAGCTTTAGGTTCCCAGCAAGACTGAGAAGGTGCAGAGGTGCCCCACCTCCTGCCCCCATGTGCAGGGACCCCCGATTGACACCCCCACTGGATGCTACATCTGCTGTAGTTGACGCAGCCGCCCTGGCGTCTCAGCAGCCCCCAGAGCCCACAGCCTACACTGGGATCCACTCAGTGCCACATCCTGGGGGTTCAGACAGATGGTCAAGGACCTGTGCCCCATCACCATGTCCTCCAGAGTGCCGTCATGGCCCTACGGACCCTGTGCCCCGGCCTGGGCACCTCCACTCCCCACCCCACCTGCTCACTGTCCCGAGTCTCATCTTTTCCACAATGTCCTGCAGTCGGCATCATAGAACACGCAGCCTTTCCTGACGGGCTCTGTCACTGAGTAACGGACGTTTAGTCCGTCGCTGTCATCGTGCGGCTGGAGCCCTCAGTGCTGAGTGACGGTTCACTGTCTGGCCACAGCACCGTTTATTCATACATTTGTCCACGCAGGACAGCTGGGTTGCTTCTGAGTTTTGGCAACTGTGAATGAAGCTGCCGTAAACATCCACATTTAGCTTTTTGTGGGGACATGATATTTCTGCTCCTTTGGGGAAATTCCAAGGAGTGACTGCTGGGCTGCACAGCAGGGGTATCTGGAGTTTGAAAATTAAAGTGCTGTTTTAACAACTGTCTGTGTGACAGTCATCTGAGGTCCAAGGAGAGGCTCCCTGGTCTCCCTCAGTCCCTTGGGTGGCGGGGTCATGCCCCTGCCACTCCTCTGACTGTCAGAGGACCCTCGCCTTCTGAAGTTGCCTCGCACATTCTGGAGACAGTAAGCCTCCTCCTAGCCCGGTCCTGCCACTGGCCAGAGGGCCTACCTTTGGGCGTGGCCTCTGAGGCGCTGAGGGCCCCCTGAATGACAGCCTGCGCCTCAGAGTTCTTCTTCTTCAGGAAGTCTATGGTCTCCCGCAAGTCCAGCAGCTCCGTGTCCTGGGGAAGCAGCAGTGCTGTCAGGCGGGGCTGGGGCTCGCTCTGCGGGCCTGACAAGGAGGGCAGGACGGGTGCATGCCAGGGTGGGGGAGGCCTCACCTTCTCCTCGGCGGTCTCGGCCAGGTGCCGCAGGCGGCAGGTCATGCTTACCAGGCTCTGCTCAAAGGCCGCCACCAGGTTGGCCTGAAATAGATGGGCACGGGATGCCTCAGGTGCCAGGGCGTGGGGGGCGGCTGGGGTGACTCTGGGGGTCTCAGGGATGGCCAGTGCCAACCAGCCTCCTGGCAGCCCTTAAACCTTGCTTCCCACTCTGGCCTGAAGACGTGCCTCGGGGCACAGGCATCATCACTGGACGGTGGGTCTCTGGAGGCGTCTAGCGGCCCAGTTGTCCCCCGCCCCAGGGAAGGCGTCCCCTCTGGGGCCCTGGCTCTACCCAGTGTCACTCCTCACCCAGAGCCCGCTGCCCCTCAGAATGGCCCGGACTCCCCACCAGCCCCGCCCCCCGGAGCCCCTGCTCTCTTCTCCCTGCCCACCCCCGCCACAGATACAGCTCAAGGCCCTCGGGGCAACTCCGCGTCTGGCCGCTAGGTGTCAGGCCTGCTCCACAGGAGTGAGGGATCCCCATGAGGTTGCGGGGCGGGGAGGGTGAGGGGTCCACAAGGCAGAGAGGAGGGGGTCAGGCGGAGAGGGCAGAGCTCCAGCTCTGCCAGCCGCGGCACTGGGGAAGTGGGAGCTGAGGCTGCGATCAGAGGAGAGACTCACGGAGGAGAGGGCCAGCCTTGGG
This sequence comes from Raphicerus campestris, assembly GCA_006410735.1. Taxonomy (NCBI): domain Eukaryota; kingdom Metazoa; phylum Chordata; class Mammalia; order Artiodactyla; family Bovidae; genus Raphicerus; species Raphicerus campestris. The sequence continues at coordinate 178,773 of SJYW01031072.1, read as the reverse complement.
GGACGTCTAAGCCAACTGTGACGGGGCATGGTCGGGGGACGGGACAGGACGCCAGGGGCCACTCCTGCCCATCTGTGGACACCGGTCCCCTCGTGAGAGGCCTCCCGCCTTCCTGGCCCTGGGCCCATGCCAGCCTCTTTGGCCTGGGCTCCCTCTCCTTGAGGGGCGCTGGCACCCGCCTCCACATCATCCTCGCCCACTAGGTGGCCCAGAGTGACCAGGGCNTTCATTTGTTGGGAGCATTCTCTCCACAAGCCTTTGTTGGGTGTCAATCATATTTCAACATAAACAAATAAACAAGTAGGAAATGATCCCTGTTCTCAAGAAGCTGATGTCTAACAGGAGAAAGACCAGCATAGAAACCAGTGACCTTGGTTCAAGCAGTGGGGATGAGGGGCAGCCCAGGGCTCCTCCGTCCCCCAGGCACTGGCTGCCACCCTTGGGACTCGATTCAGAAATAGTGGCTGCCAATACTGGGGGGAGGGGGCGGCGCGCACAAGGCCAAGGGCCTTGCGTTTAACCCCAAAGGGCTTCAATTTCCCTTTTAATCTGATGGGCAGAACAATCTCCTCAGCTCTTGGGGAACGTCTGTAATGGCACCGAAGTGCCCTCCTCTCCTGCTTCAGGGAAAGGAGGCAGCCTCGGCGTGCTGACAGACAGAAGCACTCCAGGTGGGGTGTGGAGAAGGCCCTGTAAAGGCTGCGCGGGGGGCGCTGGGGTCTGGGGGCGGGCACAGTGCGGGGCTGGGCCAGCTGGGTGGGGCGAGTCCTGGGCGCCCTTCACAGGACTCGTGAGCCACAGTAAGGGGCAGCGGCGTCTAAGCAAAGGCGCTGGACGCCCAGATGCTTCTCTGTGAGTTAACGTGGCTGCTTCTGGCGGTACTGGTCTGTGCCGCTGCCTCTGGGCGCGCTCCAGGTGTGGTGGGCGGGGGCTACTCTCTAGTCGCAGAGGCCTCTCGCTGTGCTGGCATCTCGTTGCAGATGAGTGGCCTAGCTGCCCCGAGGCTTGTGGGATCTTCCCAGGCCTGGGGTGGGACCCACGTCCCCCACACTGGCACGTGGATTCTTAACTACTGAGCCACCACGGAAGTCCGAGGATTGGACTTGTAAAACCTTATTTTGAAATCGTTACAGATTCGCAGGAAACGGGACACACGGCAGGGAGGCCCTGTGCACCGCGGGCCGGCGAGCTTCTACTGTGACGGCCAGAGAGCGAACATTCCAGGCTCTGTGGTCACGTGATCTCTGCTACACCTGCTCAGCAGTGCCACGTGGCATTAGAACAGCCACGCTTGATATGTACAGTAGTGACCATGGCTGTGTGCCAGTAAAGCTTTACTTAAAAGCAGGTGGTGAGCCAATTGAGCTATGGTCTGCCAACCCCTAGTTTGCATTTTCCTCCAGAACACGCATCGCTTTTGTGATCGATGTAATTTACAATTAGTCAATTGTAAAATAAAATGAAAGGCAGCAAAACAGCTGTCTATCATGATACCTGGAGATCCAATTGGTTGTGAGGCTATCAATTAAAATTTTAAAACATGCTGTATAGTACTTTTAAGAGCAAAGGATATGCTTTAGAATCAGTCTTCAAAGGAAAAGTTAGGAAATCTTTTGTGCCTTTAAAATTTTGTGCCACGTGCATGTATTACCTATCTACCAACCAAATGCAGTTAGGCATCACTGCTTTAAGCACTAGCTCTTTGAAGGCTCCCAGAAATCCTGGCCAAGCTGGACCTGGGTCAACAAGAAGGAGGACCACCACGTGAAAGCTAAGGGGACGGTGCACTCACCCATCCCACACAAACGCATCTGAAGAGTCAGGCTACTCGGGAAACTAGAAGTAGCTCAGCGCCCCAGACCTGTCACCGAGGAGCCGTATTTGGGCAAGCTGCCTGTCTTCTCTGGTCTTACTCTGAACTACAGAGTACACTTTGCAGATGCTCCTAAAGGCTGGCTGTGTCTGTGGCCAAGCTGGGCAGAGAAGACAGGAGAAGCGATGGGAGACATGGACACGTGCTACGCCAGCAAGAGGCGGCGCTCCTCCTGCTGACGGTCGAACACATTCTCTTTCCCTCTCACTTGCTTTTGAACACATTCTCTTTCCCTCTCACTTGTTTTTCTGAAATGTTTCAAACTCACAGAAACACTTAAAACCTAGGCTGACCTCTCCGTTGAGCCCTGAGATCCACGTGATCTCTGTCTCACTTGAAGGGTAGCTTCTTTCCCCTCAGAGAACCAAAGTAAGCATCAGAGGGAGTCACACACATGTCTGTGCACGACACATGTCTGCGCACGCACACACGTCTGTGCACAACAAACGTCAAGCGGAAAGTGCTACCTCTTCAGAGCAGCTTTAGGTTCCCAGCAAGACTGAGAAGGTGCAGAGGTGCCCCACCTCCTGCCCCCATGTGCAGGGACCCCCGATTGACACCCCCACTGGATGCTACATCTGCTGTAGTTGACGCAGCCGCCCTGGCGTCTCAGCAGCCCCCAGAGCCCACAGCCTACACTGGGATCCACTCAGTGCCACATCCTGGGGGTTCAGACAGATGGTCAAGGACCTGTGCCCCATCACCATGTCCTCCAGAGTGCCGTCATGGCCCTACGGACCCTGTGCCCCGGCCTGGGCACCTCCACTCCCCACCCCACCTGCTCACTGTCCCGAGTCTCATCTTTTCCACAATGTCCTGCAGTCGGCATCATAGAACACGCAGCCTTTCCTGACGGGCTCTGTCACTGAGTAACGGACGTTTAGTCCGTCGCTGTCATCGTGCGGCTGGAGCCCTCAGTGCTGAGTGACGGTTCACTGTCTGGCCACAGCACCGTTTATTCATACATTTGTCCACGCAGGACAGCTGGGTTGCTTCTGAGTTTTGGCAACTGTGAATGAAGCTGCCGTAAACATCCACATTTAGCTTTTTGTGGGGACATGATATTTCTGCTCCTTTGGGGAAATTCCAAGGAGTGACTGCTGGGCTGCACAGCAGGGGTATCTGGAGTTTGAAAATTAAAGTGCTGTTTTAACAACTGTCTGTGTGACAGTCATCTGAGGTCCAAGGAGAGGCTCCCTGGTCTCCCTCAGTCCCTTGGGTGGCGGGGTCATGCCCCTGCCACTCCTCTGACTGTCAGAGGACCCTCGCCTTCTGAAGTTGCCTCGCACATTCTGGAGACAGTAAGCCTCCTCCTAGCCCGGTCCTGCCACTGGCCAGAGGGCCTACCTTTGGGCGTGGCCTCTGAGGCGCTGAGGGCCCCCTGAATGACAGCCTGCGCCTCAGAGTTCTTCTTCTTCAGGAAGTCTATGGTCTCCCGCAAGTCCAGCAGCTCCGTGTCCTGGGGAAGCAGCAGTGCTGTCAGGCGGGGCTGGGGCTCGCTCTGCGGGCCTGACAAGGAGGGCAGGACGGGTGCATGCCAGGGTGGGGGAGGCCTCACCTTCTCCTCGGCGGTCTCGGCCAGGTGCCGCAGGCGGCAGGTCATGCTTACCAGGCTCTGCTCAAAGGCCGCCACCAGGTTGGCCTGAAATAGATGGGCACGGGATGCCTCAGGTGCCAGGGCGTGGGGGGCGGCTGGGGTGACTCTGGGGGTCTCAGGGATGGCCAGTGCCAACCAGCCTCCTGGCAGCCCTTAAACCTTGCTTCCCACTCTGGCCTGAAGACGTGCCTCGGGGCACAGGCATCATCACTGGACGGTGGGTCTCTGGAGGCGTCTAGCGGCCCAGTTGTCCCCCGCCCCAGGGAAGGCGTCCCCTCTGGGGCCCTGGCTCTACCCAGTGTCACTCCTCACCCAGAGCCCGCTGCCCCTCAGAATGGCCCGGACTCCCCACCAGCCCCGCCCCCCGGAGCCCCTGCTCTCTTCTCCCTGCCCACCCCCGCCACAGATACAGCTCAAGGCCCTCGGGGCAACTCCGCGTCTGGCCGCTAGGTGTCAGGCCTGCTCCACAGGAGTGAGGGATCCCCATGAGGTTGCGGGGCGGGGAGGGTGAGGGGTCCACAAGGCAGAGAGGAGGGGGTCAGGCGGAGAGGGCAGAGCTCCAGCTCTGCCAGCCGCGGCACTGGGGAAGTGGGAGCTGAGGCTGCGATCAGAGGAGAGACTCACGGAGGAGAGGGCCAGCCTTGGGGGACGTCTAAGCCAACTGTGACGGGGCATGGTCGGGGGACGGGACAGGACGCCAGGCGCCACTCCTGCCCATCTGTGGACACCGGTCCCCTCGTGAGAGGCCTCCCGCCTTCCTGGCCCTGGGCCCATGCCAGCCTCTTTGGCCTGGGCTCCCTCTCCTTGAGGGGCGCTGGCACCCGCCTCCACATCATCCTCGCCCACTAGGTGGCCCAGAGTGACCAGGGCTCAGCTGGGGGCCCAGAGAAAGGCTGGTGAGAGGAAAGGCAGGGTGTCCAGACTGCCCAGCGTGGGCAGCTGGGGAGGCCTGGGAACAGGGCCCACGGTCTGAAATCGGGACCCTGAGGACCTTCCAGAGCGCTGGCGTTGTGGCTCCCGCTGAGGGCAGGGCTCCGACCCTCAGGGCCAGGCTGCCTCCGAGCACCAGGAGAGCTAGCTCTCAGCCAAGGGCACGTCCTGCTCTGAGAGTTGCCCTCCAAGTCCACTGACCGGACCCAGGCCCCCCCGGAGAGTGTGGCACTGACGGGGTGCAGGGTCAACGGGTCAGACATGCTCCTACTCTCTGCCCCTGGGCCCCCCAGGCAGGGACTCCCCGGGTCTGCGGGTGTGATGGCCTTGGCGGGCGTGGGGCACAGGCCAGGTAGAAAGACGGGTCTTATTTCCCTCACTGTTCTGTGTCCCAGCTGTGGGAAAAGGCCTGCCAGGGGCTGCACACAAGCTGGTGAGCAAACACTGACCACTGGGGGCCTGGGGAAGGGAAGAAAGGGAGCCAGGGTGTGGGCAGGATGCGGCCGCCGAGACGTGCTGGGGACGCCCAGACTCGCGGCGCAGTCTCAGCTCCATGGGAGACCCAGGCCGGACAGCTGGGCTCCCCCGGGAGGAAGGGGAGAGAAAAAACCAGCGGAAACTGCAGACACGGTCACTTCTGTGCAAACACTTGGAAGGCTCCGTGGATCCGGCTCAGCTGTTGTTTACAGCTTTGGGGGAAAATGGCTCTTATGTTCTCTGTTTGCAGCTTGGCCGCTGGGGAGACGCTGCTGCGGCCTTGCTTGGGGCGGCTGTTTCTCCCCATCGCACGGGGTGGAAAAACTGAGGCCGCAAGAGACTCGGTCTAAGTGGGCCAACTCTGGCAAGCTGAGGGACCGGATGAGAAGGCGGGTCCCCTGCGAAGCTCATGTCCTGAAGAGTTGAGGCCACTGTGGCCAGGGGCGGGGGCTGGCTCCTAAAGCCTCACCAGCTGGAGCTCCAGCGCCCAGCCCGGAGCGGTGCAGGACGGGGTGTGAACAGACAGGCCACGCTCCAGGGGGGCAGAGGGCTCCTGGGAGCCTCCATTAATTCTGACCCACGACTAACCACCACTGTCCAAGCAAGGCTGCTTCCTCCTGCACACACCGCCACTGATTCAGTCCTTTCTCCAGCGAGTTCACAGGCATCACACGGCCACTGGTCCACGCCCGTGAATTAGGGTGGGGGCGAAGTGGCTGTTTACAAACCCGCAGACTCGGGGGAGGGTAAGCTAGCCTCCAGTCCTCTGCGCCCATGTAACTGATGCCCAGGGAGATCTTCTCTTCAGATGGCCTTGTCCAACTGGGGCCCACACAGCTGCCCCTCCCCGGGCCCACCTCTGGGCACTCACGTTGGCCGAGAGCTGAGAGGTCAAGGTGGCCACTTTCTCCTGGGACGACTCCAGTTCCCTGCGAAGCTTTCGAATTTGCTGTGGGGAGAGAGAAAGGCACACTCATGGCGGTAGAAGGAGTAGGAGGTGGGGGAGGAGGGAGTGCGGGGTGTTAGAAGGCAGAGGCAGGGACCCTACCTCAGACTGCATCCTCTCCTCAGCCTGGAGAAGGCGCCCAGAAGCGGGGGAGAGAGAGGAGGCGGTTACACGGAGGAGAGAGCGCACAGACGCGGTGGCGGGACGCGGGGCACCAGGGCCCTGGTGGGCTCAGACCCCAGACCAGCGTTTAGTCTCCTGCCAGAGCAGCATCACCCAGGTGCCGAGAGGGAGCTGGCCTGAAGGCTGACCTCGTCTCCCCTGACCGCAGGACGGCCCGGCCCCGCCAGGAGCTGCTGTCTCCACACACCCTGAGGGTCCTGGGTGCCGGGGCTGCCCACCCGCCCTCCCTGGCACAGAACCCGAGACCAGGGCACCCTCTGTGTCGCAGAGTTACTCAGGGACTGGCTGAGGCCAGAAGGGCCTGCCCGGTGCCCTGATGTCCAGGGCCTCCCACCCGGCCCCCCACCACAGAGGGTCCAGGGCGCTTACTGAGGAGTACGTAGACGAGGCGCTGGAGGCCAAGGAGAGCACGGAGCCGTGAACTGCAAGAGAGGCAGCGCCAAGGGTTAGCAGAGGGCCAGCCCAGCCACGGACTCCACGCGGGCAGAGCCGCGCTCCCCCTCCACGCGGTCAGAGCCGGGGTCCCCCTCCACGCGGTCGGAGCTGCGCTCCCCCTGCTCCCCCTCCACGCAGTCAGAGCCACGCTCCCCCTCCACGCGGTCAGAGCCGCGCTCCCCCTCCGAGGGTGGGGGCAGGACAGAGTCGCTGCACCAGAGCTGCTCAGAGTGAAGCACAGCCCCTNCGGGTCAGACATGCTCCTACTCTCTGCCCCTGGGCCCCCCAGGCAGGGACTCCCCGGGTCTGCGGGTGTGATGGCCTTGGCGGGCGTGGGGCACAGGCCAGGTAGAAAGACGGGTCTTATTTCCCTCACTGTTCTGTGTCCCAGCTGTGGGAAAAGGCCTGCCAGGGGCTGCACACAAGCTGGTGAGCAAACACTGACCACTGGGGGCCTGGGGAAGGGAAGAAAGGGAGCCAGGGTGTGGGCAGGATGCGGCCGCCGAGACGTGCTGGGGACGCCCAGACTCGCGGCGCAGTCTCAGCTCCATGGGAGACCCAGGCCGGACAGCTGGGCTCCCCCGGGAGGAAGGGGAGAGAAAAAACCAGCGGAAACTGCAGACACGGTCACTTCTGTGCAAACACTTGGAAGGCTCCGTGGATCCGGCTCAGCTGTTGTTTACAGCTTTGGGGGAAAATGGCTCTTATGTTCTCTGTTTGCAGCTTGGCCGCTGGGGAGACGCTACTGCGGCCTTGCTTGGGGCGGCTGTTTCTCCCCATCGCACGGGGTGGAAAAACTGAGGCCGCAAGAGACTCGGTCTAAGTGGGCCAACTCTGGCAAGCTGAGGGACCGGATGAGAAGGCGGGTCCCCTGCGAAGCTCATGTCCTGAAGAGTTGAGGCCACTGTGGCCAGGGGCGGGGGCTGGCTCCTAAAGCCTCACCAGCTGGAGCTCCAGCGCCCAGCCCGGAGCGGTGCAGGACGGGGTGTGAACAGACAGGCCACGCTCCAGGGGGGCAGAGGGCTCCTGGGAGCCTCCATTAATTCTGACCCACGACTAACCACCACTGTCCAAGCAAGGCTGCTTCCTCCTGCACACACCGCCACTGATTCAGTCCTTTCTCCAGCGAGTTCACAGGCATCACACGGCCACTGGTCCACGCCCGTGAATTAGGGTGGGGGCGAAGTGGCTGTTTACAAACCCGCAGACTCGGGGGAGGGTAAGCTAGCCTCCAGTCCTCTGCGCCCATGTAACTGATGCCCAGGGAGATCTTCTCTTCAGATGGCCTTGTCCAACTGGGGCCCACACAGCTGCCCCTCCCCGGGCCCACCTCTGGGCACTCACGTTGGCCGAGAGCTGAGAGGTCAAGGTGGCCACTTTCTCCTGGGACGACTCCAGTTCCCTGCGAAGCTTTCGAATTTGCTGTGGGGAGAGAGAAAGGCACACTCATGGCGGTAGAAGGAGTAGGAGGTGGGGGAGGAGGGAGTGCGGGGTGTTAGAAGGCAGAGGCAGGGACCCTACCTCAGACTGCATCCTCTCCTCAGCCTGGAGAAGGCGCCCAGAAGCGGGGGAGAGAGAGGAGGCGGTTACACGGAGGAGAGAGCGCACAGACGCGGTGGCGGGACGTGGGGCACCAGGGCCCTCGCGGGCTCAGACCCCAGACCAGCGTTTAGTCTCCTGCCAGAGCAGCATCACCCAGGTGCCGAGAGGGAGCTGGCCTGAAGGCTGACCTCGTCTCCCCTGACCGCAGGACGGCCCGGCCCCGCCAGGAGCTGCTGTCTCCACACACCCTGAGGGTCCTGGGTGCCGGGGCTGCCCACCCGCCCTCCCTGGCACAGAACCCGAGACCAGGGCACCCTCTGTGTCGCAGAGTTACTCAGGGACTGGCTGAGGCCAGAAGGGCCTGCCCGGTGCCCTGATGTCCAGGGCCTCCCACCCGGCCCCCCACCACAGAGGGTCCAGGGCGCTTACTGAGGAGTACGTAGACGAGGCGCTGGAGGCCAAGGAGAGCACGGAGCCGTGAACTGCAAGAGAGGCAGCGCCAAGGGTTAGCAGAGGGCCAGCCCAGCCACGGACTCCACGCGGGCAGAGCCGCGCTCCCCCTCCACGCGGTCAGAGCCGGGGTCCCCCTCCACGCGGTCGGAGCTGCGCTCCCCCTGCTCCCCCTCCACGCAGTCAGAGCCACGCTCCCCCTCCACGCGGTCAGAGCCGCGCTCCCCCTCCGAGGGTGGGGGCAGGACAGAGTCGCTGCACCAGAGCTGCTCAGAGTGAAGCACAGCCCTGCCTGCGCCTCCTTTCCTCAGTGGGGACCTTGTGGATGAGAAACCCCCAAGTGCAAGACACTGTGCCCCCCATGATCAGCGCGCGGCCCTACTGAGAGACTGGGTCAGGCAGCTGCAAGAGCCCCGGGACGAGCGTCCTCAGGTCCCCAGGTCTCCCCCCAGAAAGCCCGACTCCAGACCTGACCACACCCCAGAGCATGGCCCCGAAGCTGGTCTTCGGAACGCTCTGAAAAGAGGATGGAGAAGCCTGCTCTCAGAAGGGCTGGAGCTCTACCCCCGTGTCCCTGCCAGCTCCGTGCGGGGTGGTTCTGTCCTCTGACAGGGTTGGGGGCGGCAGGGACAGCCACTGCCCAAAGGCCCTGGGCCCCCAGATCCTTCAAGGCCTGGGAGGAAAGCGTGGAAATGGCCCAGGGGGATGTTCTGTGAGTCAGACACTGTGTGGGGCGGGAGAGGTGGGTGGGCGAGGGGACCAGTGGAGCCGAGATGAGCGTGAACCGCGCGGGCGTGAGGTCTCACCGTCGTCCGCAGGGTCTCGGAAGGATCCTGACCGGATCATCCCCTTGGGTCTCTCGGCCAGGGACAGGGTGCTCCCCGTTTGGGAACCGCTGTACAGCTCGAAGGCCGTCTCGTGGGCGGGGATGCTGTTAGAGCGGGTGATTCTCGGCGTGGTGGCCGCGGTGGGGCTCACTGGAAGGACAGAGCGGGGCGGGCGGGGGG
>SJYW01031072.1:116544-144246 GCA_006410735.1 Raphicerus campestris | reverse complement strand
GGAGAAGGGGACGACAGAGGATGAGATGGTTGGATGGCATCACTGACTCGATGGACATGAGTCTGAGCAAGCTCCGGGAGCTGCCGATGGACAGGGAAGGGTGGTGTGCTGCAGTCCATGGGGTCGCAAAGAGTCGGACACGACTGAGCGACTGAACTGAACCAAACTTTATCTGGCCAAGGAAGGTGTTCTATCTGCTTAGCAGAACAGTGTCTTGTAAAGACAAGGCAATTCTTGGATTAACCTAACTGTAAAGACCCATGTCCCCTCCAATCCTAAAATCACCATGTCTTTATTTTTAGATGTATCCTTTTAGGCGTTTCATCTCCCTTTTCTAAAATTCTCTACATCTGGTAACAAGGGTGGAAGAAGACTGATCTTTTCAGAGTGGCTTAGACCCGTCACTTCTCACGCCTCTCTTTGCGGGGTTGACCGTGTTGTGAGAGCAGGTTCCTTTTCTCAACAGCGAGTCCCGCCCCTCTGGGTGCGGCGGCTGCACTCAGGGCCACATGTGCAGACAGGTCCCCTTTTCCTGTCTGCAGCTCGGAGCACCAGGCGGCTGTCAGCGTCTGCCTGGGCGTCTTTCTAGCGGAACCTGGCCCAGCCTCAGCCACCCTCCCGCAGTGCCGTGGCTAGGCTACTGATTTCTGCGTTTGACAAGTTTCACTGTCATAGGTTTACTTTTAACATCTGAAAGAAATGCCTCCTGCCCCATTCACACCAGACTCCTCTTGTACCATCTGAGCTTGTTACCAGAGGCGTCTCTGTGTTCACACATTATTTTCAAAGCTCAAAATGCATCTTCTATAACCTTTCTTCAAACGTCCTGTTCCCCACACCTTTCCCCATTGCTATTTCTTCCTTCTGGGCCCTAAAGAATTCTCCAGGTTCCTGTGAAACCTGAAGTTCCACTTTCAGTTTTGGAGGCTTAGCCTGAACACAAGCCTTTAGAGAGAGTGCAGTGCAGGAACCCGTGTCCGTGGGAACCTCTAAACCCTCGTTCAGCAGCTTCACACGTGTGCTGAAGATGTTTTCCATGAGTCTGGTTTCTGGAACACTGTTCCCTTTTGATTTATTTTGAGTTTCATCTCATGGAACAAAAATCAGACACACGAGGCCCCTAAGGGCTTGGCCCAGCCTTAGGCCAGTCTCCCTGTGATGTATTTGCTGGGAAGAGGAAAGTGGGTGGTTTGGACGTTTGGCTTGTTGTTCTGCAGGGATTAATCCAAACATCAAGAGAAAGCAGAAGGCAGGGGCTCGGGCCACACACCAGAGCAAGCTCGACTCCATCACCAGGAACCACGGCCATCACGAAACGACGACCCGCCTCTCCCCCCGAGTGGTGACGCATATTAAATCTCACGCCTGTCCTGGGCTAAGGTAATCCCCACCCCCCACATTTTGAAGAGCAGAGACACTGAGGGGAAAAGATCAACACGGTTGTAACATCCCGTCAGCTCTCCTGGGTCAAGAAGAGCTCTCAGGCAAGTACATGCCCACAATTCCCAGGGCGTTCTCTCAGGTCAAAGGCACAAGAAGTCTGTCCTTCCACTGAACCCTCCACCAAGATTAACTGGTGGTCATCGAGGACTCACAGCGGAGAAAACTCTTATGGGCAATGAGGATTCTGCAGTCCACCAACCCCAAGAAACCTGCCCTTCCTCACTGTTGACAGAAAGCCTAAGGCTGAGATTGGGGAGGAGGGACACACACTCCTCTTGGCTCCAGAGACGGCCCCTCCCGAGTCCCAGGCCCTCCTCCAGTTGGGAGGCAGCCTGTGCCCAGCGGCTGGGCAGGGCTTCCTGGAGAAAGTCCTCTGTAGGTGCTGAAAAAAGGGAAAGTCTGTGTTCATGACTGAAGGGGCAGGCCTCTCCAGTGGAGAAATTAGACAAGTATCATATGCGATAGGCAAGGCTAGAATATCATGCAAAACTATTCAGGGAGAGAGGACAAACGCCCCCTATCTGCGGTGGCCGCGGGTGACGGCTTTGTGCTCCCTAACGTGCAGCCCGCAAGGCCCCCTGCCCATCCCCCGCTGCCCCCTGCCCGTCCCCCACTGCCCCTGCCCATCCCCGCTGCCTGCACCCCGCACCCCAGCCTCGGGCTCCAGGCTCTCGGGGAGCCTCAGCTCCTGTGTGGGTTTGCTTTCATGCTCCAATGACATGCCTCTTGCCGCAGGTTCCTGGGAAAGTGTCCTCGGAAAGCAAACTTGATACGATCTAACACATTACAAAATGTTATTTTTCTATTTCACGTGTGAGATTTTGGCCGGACGTGGAATTCCTAGCTGAAGATAATGTCCTCTCCAACCGTGGGGCCCTGCTCCACAGCCCAGCGTCTGCAGCTGGCGCTCTGGCTCGCAGTCCTTGAGGCTGCAGTCGGTTTCCTCTCTGGGAGCCTGGTGTTCTGAGGCATCGAGGACGAGGGGGCTGGTGTGTGCGGGAGCTGGTGCCCCGGGCCCGACACCCAGACACGCATGCCCTCGGCTCTGCGGACCTTCTCCAGTTGTTCCTTTGAGGGTTTCTTCCACTTCCCAGCTCTCTCTAGACCGTTACTCAGGTCATAGATTCTAAGGCTGCAGTTCTGATTTTCTCTCATCTTACATCACCACACACACACACACGTATGAATTGTAAACTCTGCTCTCTGGGCGGTGGCCCCAGTTTTACCAACATCACCTCCTTTAAGAGTTCCACTTCTGCCATCAAAACATTTCCATTTTATACAACAGCATTATCGGTCTTCCTCTCAAGGACGCAACCTCTTCTCCTAACTCCCAGAGACGCTCGCTCACTCGTCTATCTGGATGGGCAGGTCCGCAAGCTCCCTGCCTAGTTCCTGGCTCCGAGTTGCTTTGTTCTGTCTGTACTGGTGAGGCTTCTGGGAGCGCTGACACTCCACGGCTGACGCTCACCTGTAAGCCTGGGCGCCTCACCCCGAGGTCTTTGGAAGCTCTGTGTTTACAGGGAGGACCTGTCCACTGTTTCCACTTTTCCCCAGCTATCTGCCCTGAAGTGATGGGACTGGATGCCATTCTCAGTGCTTTTGAATGCTGAGTTTTAAGCCAGCTTTTCATTCTCCTCTTTCAGCTTCATCAAGAGCCTCTTTAGTTCCTCTCCGCCTTCTGCCGTTAGAGTGGAATCATCTGAGGTTGTTGATATTTCTGAGATTGTTGATATTTCTCCCTGCAATCTTGACTCCAGCTTGTAAGTCATCCAGCCTGGCATTTCGCAGAGAACTTCATATTCTACATTCTATCTATAAGTCCAAACAACAGTCACTAACGGACACCTGGCATATACGAGAGGTGTTCTCTCATGCGTTTACACCATTTCACACCATTAACGTGGAACCAAGCTTCCCCTCTGGGGCGGTTACTGGAAGAGCAGCAGCACGCCTCCTTTCTCACTCAGCCCAAGAGAAGGCAGTGAGGCGTGCCTGGAACAGCTCAGGAGGGACTGAGTCACACGGGAACCAGACCGCGCAGGCGACGCGAGGGCGGCCTCCAGTGCGCCAGGACAGGCGCAGGCCAGCTCGGGAGCCTCCTCTGCAGGGCATCTACCTTCCCGGTTGCCCACCTCCTCAAACCCCTAGTGCCCCCCCCACCACAGTGCAAACTTCCCACTTCCTGTTTCCACCAGAAGCATGGCCTTTCTCCCTGTCTTCCTACCAGCACCTCACTGCACCTCCACCTCCTTCTCCTCCGTCCTCACCGCCCCGCCCAGTCCCCGACCGTGGTGCCACCAGCCCGTCTCCTTTTCTTCCTTTACATCTCTCTTGCTTTTGCTCTGGGTCAAAGCTGGACGTGCTCACACTCGAACCCCCATGAAGGTCTCTACCCACCCCTCTGTCTACCGAGCTCTCTCTCCCTGGGATACACCAAACACCATCTGAGGAAGCCTGACAGCCTTTCCGACACCTCCATCAGTTCCTCGCCACCGAGGCAATTGACTCAAACCCTGCATCCATGAACACGCGTGTACTGTATGATTAAGAACACAAACGTGGTGTCTGGACTCTCTGAATTTAAGTCCCATAAACTTTGCCCAGGGTTAAATTCGATGTCAACATGATAAACACCCAGGGGGTCACATCTACAGGGTGGCGTCAGCTGTGGGGATGTTTGATGAAGACTGGAGAACCAGCTCACCACACAAGGAGGAACAAGATGGAAATGAGACAGGAAGTCGGGAGAGGGGAGACAGAGAGCAGGGCGGCTTCATTCTCCAGGCACACCCGGGTGGACGGGGCGCTTGCCCCTTTGCTGCAGGCCCCCCTCCCTCTGCGGAAGCACAGACGTGCAGGAGGAGGCTCCTCACGTGCATGGCCTCTCTGCGAGGGTTCAGGAGTCCTGGCACCACCGTGGGAACCTGACAGTGGGGTGAGCAGACCCGACCTGCCTGCACGGGCTTCTCCCAGCTCTGCGGTCGGAGGTCCATGCCAAACACCAGCTCCGTCCAGGCTCCCGTGGCCTCCGTGGCCCTCTCCCATGCCTCCTCACTGCGACCAGGCTCCCGTGGCCCTCTCCCACGCCTCCTCACCAAGTCCAGGCTCCCGTGTCTAGGCTCCCGTGGCCCTCTCCTGCGTCTAGGCTTCCATGGCCCTCTCTTGCGCCTCCTCACTGCGTCCAGGCTCCCGTGGCCCTCTCCCGCGCCTCCTCACCACATCCAGGCTTCCGCGTCTAGGCTCCCGTGCCCCTCTCCTGCGCCTCCTCACTGCGTCCAGGCTCCCGTGGCCCTCTCCTGCGCCTCCTCACTGCGTCCAGGCTCCCGTGGCCCTCTCCTGAGCCTCCTCACTGCGTCCAGGCTCCCGTGGCCCTCCGCGTCACCCTCTCCCGCGTCTCCTCACTGCGTCTCAGGCTGTACTGGAGCGTCTGCCTTGTAGCCAGTCTCCCAAGGGACAGGACCGAGGTCTGGCGCCGCCGCACCTCTCGCAGTGTCGGCGCAGCGGGCAGGCCTGTGAAAGCGGGGGTGCACACTCAGGGAAGTGGTTACAACTTCCCAGTGCCAGAGACCTGTTCTCCAAGAGTGACTGGCAGTTTGTTTCCGAAGGACCCTAACTTCAGTGGGAGTCAACAACCCTTCTCTTTGTAGAACTTCCAGATCTCCGCTTGAATTCTTGGCCTATGCAAGCACACGATCCCACGGTCTCCCCTGCGGGGGAGCCAAGTCTCAGTTCTGTGGTCACTCTGGTTTAAGTCGGTTCCGAACGCCTCGGGGGCCGGATCGAGGCTGCTCTTCCCGTGGGGCTGGGACGTGACCGGGGAGACTCCAGGCCCCTCTGTGCGCTACGGCCTGGCTGCCGGCCTGCAGGGCCTGCCCCGGGGCGTGAGAGGAGGGCCTTGTGCTTGTGGGGGCCTCCTCCGCCCCCCGGCCCTGCTCTCAGCTTCTGTGCTGTGAGGCTGACTGGCACTGGGTGCCTGCTCTGTGCCCTGGCTGGGAAGGGCCGTGTGCCCCGTCTCTCCACCCTGCCCTTGGCCATTGGCTTGTGGCCCCTGTGTGCTCCCAGGGCAGGTGTCGGGGGAAAGCACTGGGGCTGGTGGCAGTGTCTCCTTGCAGCCAGTTCACACGCAGCCTCCAGAAGTCTGTACGGACTCCAACTGTCTCCTTTTCCTCATCGCTGCTGGGTTGACCCCCTCCCACCGGGCCCCTGGGATGAAAGCCGCCAAGGATTCTTGCTCCCCTGAAACTTAGTTCAGTTAGAACACTCTGTATCCTTAGACATTTATGTTTTTCTTTTCTAGATCTTGTTACTCCTACAGCTTCCTACCACTGGATGGAAGTGGCAGTGTACACACTGCTCCTGCCAGTAAATCACTAGACCCTCCATCTAGGCTGCGAGCGTGGTGGCGGATTGCTGTTCGTGTTCCCACTTCCTGGTCCTGGGCCGTGCAGATGCACCCATCTCCTCTGTGGGAGAAGAACACGGCTGCGGACAGGAGGGTGCAACTGGTCGTAGCCATTTGTCAGCAGGCCTGGGCTGGGCGCATGGTCCTTCTGGGAGCCGCCCCAGCACTCACGAAGCTCTTGGCTGAGGTTGGGCGCCCCTCCCAGACGTCGGACGCAGAGCTCAGTGGCCGAGGGCGCCTGCAGGGGCCAGAGGCCAAGGGCGTGGACTAGTGGCAGGACAGGCCGGCGGGCTGGCAATGCACAGTTCTCCCTTGTCCAGCAGGGTCTTTGCGAGTCAGGCCTGACGCTGAACACAGAATACATGTGCCTGATGAGGCCGCGTTTCTCTCGTCATTCACCACTTAATGGGTAAGAGCTCCGTACACAAAATCTTATTTTTTCCTGAGAAAAATCCAAGACACAACAGACTGGCGTGAGAGCGAGGCTGGCTGTTCTCTTCTCGTGGGATCGTCTTTGCTCCCAGATGGGGCTTCCCCAGCGGCTTCGTGGTGAGGAATTCGCTTTTGATGCAGGAGACGTGGATTCAATCCCTGGGTCGGGAATATCCCTGGAGAAGGGAATGGCAACCCACTTGAGCATTCTTGCCAGGAAAATCCCACAGAGAGAGGAGCCTAGGAGGCTACAGTCCATGGGTTGCAAAGACCTGGACACGACGGAGCAACTAAAGGACAGCTGAGGGTGGCGCCAGGCAGACAGCAAGCCGGAAGCCCTCACAGCTGCGCTCTGCGCCCCCGAGGGGCCGCTGGGACACAGGGTGGCACGGCTGAGTTGCGGAGCACACACGCTGCTCCCAGGGGGAGTTTACGGAGCCGGGAGCCTGAGGCTGCAGCCCCACAGATGCCCACGCCCTCCTGGTCTCCATCTGGCATCGCTCCGGTCTGCGCGGAAACTTGCCCCAGGACAGCAGGAGGCTCTCTGGCCACAGAGTGGAAAGCCTTCAGGAGACAGAGTCCTCAGCTGCTCAAGAAAAGCGGCCCGAGTCAGCCGTGGGGGGCTCCAGGGCCCAGCGCTGAACCCGAGAGGGGGCCGTGCTCTGCGGGCCCCGGGGGAGAGCCAGCAGCTTGGGGCCTGGGATCCGACCCCTTGCGGGGCCAGGCCACTGAGCAAGCAGCAGCGGGCGGAGGTGAGTCAGCGCGAGTCAGGCCAGGGGCAGAGCCCAGCCTGACTGCCGGGGTGAGGGCAGCGGCTCCCGCGACGGGCCGGCGCGGCTGCGGGCCAGGACAAAGGGGGCATGGCACATGCACGGGCTCTTCAGATGAGGCCCTGACGGCGCGGCGGCCCTGCAGCTCAAACTGCTCTCCTTCAGGGCCCGGAAAGGCGGGCAGGGCTCGGTCAGGACCAGCCTGAGTCAGAACCACACACGGAAAGAGCCTCCACATCACTCTGTCCTCCCCACCCTCGTGCCAGGTCTGAGGATGGCCACGGCCTCCCTGCTCACCGTCCAGGATGGAATGTAGCGGCTGGGCCCCGGCCCACGCGAGGCTGTGGTGGGAGACAGCTGACCACCGGGCTTCCTGCTTCCCTCCACCCTGGGCAGGTGCTGCGCCACCTGTTTGTTGCAGAACTAGGGAGAGGGTGCTTTTTTTATATTTTTTGTTTTGTTGATGTGGACTCTTAAAGTTTGCACTGAATTTGTTACAAGGTTGCTCCGTTTTGTGTGTTTGGTCTCCTCTGGCTGCAGGCTCGTGGGGTCCTAGCTCCCCGACCTGGGTTTGAACCCGCAGCCCCTGCACTGGAGGCGCAGTGTTAACCGCTGGGCCCCCAGGTCCCTGAACTCAAGCAGGAAGACGCGGGCCCGGGATCTGGGCCACACAGCAGGGGCGACGGCCTGTCCTGCCTGAGGCCGCGCTTGGTGCCACGGAGCGTCTTGGATCCTCCTCGGTGCACACTTCGAGGAGGCCCTGCCCTTCGCGGTCCTCCAGGCCCTTTCCGGGAGGTGAGCAGCTCGGATGGCAGCCAGGCCTCCCTGGAGCTCACTCCCAGCTCGATGATGGGTCCTGACCTCACAGCTGGTTGGTGAGGCTCCCTCTCTTGTCCCTGCGGCAAGCAAGCCCTCTGCCCCCTTGGTTACCAGGCGGTCAACTCCTGTTGTTGTTTAGTTACTAAGCTACGTCTGACTCTCTTGCGACCCCATGGACTGTAGCCTGCCAGACTCCTCTGTCCATGGGATTTCCCAGGCAAGAATACTGGAGAGGGTGGCCATCTCTTCCTCCAGCAGATCTTCCTGACTCAGGGATCAAACCCGCATCTCCTACTTCTTGTGCACTAGCAGGTGGATGCTTTACCACTGAGCAACCTGGGCCGCCCAGTCCCCTGGGAGGTCTGTGAAACATGGTAGCCACTGGCCAAGCGCATCTACACACCGAATTCCTGAAACACGGCAGGTCCAAACTGAGATGTGTGGTAAGGTTTCACATTTAGTACCAGAGTCCAAAGACTTTGTATGAAAAGAGAATGCTCTGTCTCTTATTAACAACTTCATATTAATACTTAAATGATAATATTTTTAGATACCTGGATTAAATAAACCTTGTTACTGTAATTAATTCCACCTGTTTCACTTTTTAAAAACGTGTGTACTAGGGAATTTAAAGTGACAGATGTGGCTCGCACCGCTTCTGGAAGCTGTGTCTTGGAGGAAACTTCTGGCTGAGACTGTCCACCTGGAAGAGACAGGGTTCATCGACTGAGGCTGTGGCTGCAGTTGGCCTGTGACGTGAAAAGGCTGTGGCTGCAGGCCAGTGCCAGCTGACCCTTCCCCGGACGGTACCAGATGAGGCAGACGCGCTGGGCACTTATCCTGAATGACTGGCCACGGTCCTGAGCATCCAAGAGGTTAAAGTGAACAAGCGATGCCACAGGGCCAGAGAGAGGACGAGGCGATGGAGGAGCCTCAGGGCCAGCGAGCACCTGAGTGAGGTTCAGCTCTGAAAACAACGGGGCCACACAGAGGCTGGCCGTCTGCTCAGGCGCCGGCAAGCTCGCGCCGCCCCGCGTGGCCTCAGCTCTGCAGGGCAGGCAGAGCGCAGCTTCACTACACGTCTGTGGTTTGGCCGAGGCCACAGCGAGGCAGCCGGGTCTGGCCAAGGACGAACTGCAGAGAGATTTAGAGGAAGAGGGTGTGGGGCAGAGAAGAAGCCAAAGTAAGCGTCTCGCGCTTGGGGTCTGCCAAGTCTAAGGGAGAAGCTCACCAGCAGAAGGGACTCTGAGGCCTGGTGGCCAGGGTCCACTGGAAACAGGAGGATGTGTACAATTAGGGGTAGGGGTATTTATTTGGCCCCCTTGGTATATGGCAGTGAGCTCATACCCCTCACCCCCGTCCCTGAGAAAACTGAGGGCTTTAGCAACTTGTTACAGACACTTCCTGGACTGCAGATCCGCTGAATTTTGTCCAGCTCTCAGATGCTGAGGCTAATTTTGTGAATGGGCTGGGGACCCTAACATTCACATTTAATCTCTGCAGATCCCGCAGCACCGTTTTGGAGCCCGTTACTCTGTGAGATCTGAGGCAACCTCTCGGTGATGAATTCTTACTCAGACCCAGCCTGGAAGATTACAAAGATGAACACCACAGATTCAGGAAGTGTTCCCTGGAGGTCACCCCCAACTCAAGCGAAAGTCAAGAGAATCAGACGCCGTGCCCTCCTGCACTTCGATCATCCCACTCAGTTCTGGAATCACCACTTCCGCCTCTGTCTAGCGGCTCAGCTCCTAGTTTCCACGTGGGCATCTGGAGGGGCTGCAGTAAACACACAGGCTGCTTGGCCACGAGAGTGTGAACGGACTCATCTCCGTCCTAGCTCCCTGCACCCTTCCTCTGCCAGAGTCAGCTGATGTCACTGCCCAGCGCGGGCCCTTCCCCTCTCCAGGAAGGGTTAGGCAGAGGAATACGGCAGAACCCTGCCCGGTCAAGATACAGCTTGTGTCCGAATCTGGAGGGAGACCGGCTCACTGGCAAAAGAACGATTTAGAGAATCATCCTGCGGGCTGAGTCCTTAACCGGTCTAGAGGACCGGGTGCTCCTGATCAGCCTGCGGGCAACGTAGAAAGTTCTGTACATATGTGCAGTTTCCCAGTGTCCGATCACACCTTCCGAGTCTCAAATGTCTGTGGCTCAGAGAAAAGCTCTTTTAAATTATCATCTTGCCTCCTAACTTCCTGCTTCAAGCATGGCCTTCTTGATTCTGGCATTTAATCTCCGCCCTGAGGTTGAGATGGTTTCTCCCTCTTAGACCACTGTTACAGTCTGAAATGTGTCCCCCCACATCCTTAAGTTGAGGCCCTAACCCCCAATGATTATATTTGGAGCTAGGACCTCTAGGGAGGTCATTAAGGTTAACTGAGGTCAGGAGGGTGGGTCCCTGATCCAACAAGACTGATGTACTTAATCTTTTAAGGAGGAGGGTCCACCATGTGAGGACCTTGACTTGGCCAGAAGACAGTCTCACCAGAAACCCAGCACCCTGATCTTAGACTCCCAGCCCCCAGACTGTGCGAGCATTGATTTCTGTTGTTTAGCCTCCCAGCCTTTGGTATTTTGGTACAATTGGCTGATTCTATACTCATACATGAAAACTTTGGAGCCTGACCTCCTCCAGGGTCCAGGCAGTTTTCAATTCAGTGGTTTATTAACATGAGGTTTTTGATTGTGACGCCACAGGTCATCACAGTTCACATAAAGCACCCAGATCCATCAGCGGGCTCGGCAGAAGGCAGGGCTGGGAGGAGCGAGTAGGCAGGAGCGAGCGGTGGCTGCTGCTCTGACTTGGCGGGCGTGTCCTGCTGGAGAAAACCCACGTTCTTATGATGCAATCAGGTTTCGTGTGTGCTCCCCTAACGACACTGTGCGCGGCCATTCAGCCCTGCAAACAGCTTGGCCAGCACTTTTTGGGACAGAATGGCTGCAAGTGGATTAGAGGAATCAGTGTATGTCACTGGCATCTCCATGTGGGAAAGGATAATTGCAGGGTGGGGGGCGAGACAGAGAAGGGAGAGGACGGGAGGAATGAGCGAGGGTTTCCGAGGTGTGGCTCACAGCTTTGCCGTGTCAGCTGGCAGGGCCAGAGCAAACAGCCGAGCGCGGAGCTGTTGAACGGGAGTCTCTCTAATTAGGACCAAGTGCGGGTGAGGAATGCTGACTCGGCTGGCCGAAGCCTGATGGGGTTCTCTCTCGTTTCAGAGATTCCTACTTTCTCAGAGGTAGGAGTGAGAAAAGGCACTTCCCTATTTTTCAGAGTGAAGAAATTAAATCCTTCACAGAGTAAAACGTAACTGGGAACCTGAAGACAAGGAGAACCCTACGGGGCACAGCCTGCCCGCCTCTGGAGGATGCAGGGCAGCGCCGGGGGCCATTCCCGCCACTCCCTCTGCACTCAGCCCTGCAGCTGAATCCCTTGGGCCTCAGTTTCCCCAGGTACAGACAAGTCATCCAGCACCTCCCAGCAGGAGGTTTTGAAAGTTGAACATCTGGGAAAATAATTTTGATTCCTAACTTGGACAAAGAAAATCTTGACAAAAACTAATGCATCACAAAATTAAGGTGCCGAGCATTAAAAGTGATCCCAGTTTGAGTGTCTGTGTCTTTGTAAAGAGGAACAATCGACAGCATGCTGTCTGGGTCCCACAGCCCCTTCGCTTCCTAAAGTCGACACAGACGTCCCGTTTCACAGACTTTTAGAAAGGGATGAAAATGCTGTTAGCGCTGACGTTTCGGGAGACAACTCCTGCTTCCTCCCCACATCCCTGGCTCTTCTGGAGGCTCTTGTCAGGACGGCCTCACCTGATTCCCAAACCCCCGGCTGATGGGGTGCAGTCCTTCTTGCACTTCTGACTGTCTTTAAACCAATAAGGAATTAAGAGACAACTGATGGCACTCTGAAAAGTCGGGAAGCTTTGAGTGCCTAGAGCAGGACTTGGCCAAGTTTCTCCAAAACATGAGGACCAAAGCACCGGCCACCATGTCAGCCTTTGAAGGCGTGCTCTGTGGCGGCCTCGCAGCTCTGCCCCTGGAGCAGGAAGGTAGCCACAGGCAGCGCGGAAATGAGACTCTCACGTCACTCAACTTTCCCTCTCACTTCACTTAAAAACGTGAAGACCACTCTCTGCCTTGTGGGCCAAACCGAAACAGGCAGTGGGCCAGATTGGTCCAGAAGGCCAAAGTCTGCTGACCACTAGGCTAGAAGAAACTGGAGGAAAAAGGAAAGGAACTCTTCAGCTGACAAGTCTTGGGCCAAAAAGCAGCTCTAGACTAAGAAAGACCTCCTCTTTTGCTCCCTTTCAGCGCCTTTCTGATCCAACCTGCTGGGTTTACAAGTCAAAGCAAGACTTTCCTCCCGGCAATGTTACTGGCTCCTTCTGACACAGGAAAAAAAAAGGTTAGGGAGTGGGGAGGCAGGAGGCAGGAGAGGGAGAGAAAGAACCGAGGAAACTCTAGACGGCCTGCCCTTCACCGTTAATCCTCCAGAAGGAGGCACTGCCTTAAAACAGGATGAGAGAGAGTCAAACACATTTGTAGTTTTAAGAGTGGATGATGTGAAGCTGACAGAAGCAAAGCCTTTTCTAGCGAGAAGCACAGCCCTTGCCCCAGGGGTGGGGCAAACTGGGATGTCTGCTCTCCAGTTAGGGTCACGGGAACAGAGGGGTCCTGTCTCCAGATCGCAAGCAGCCTGGGAGCTCAGGGCAGGCATCGGAAGAGGCGAAGGGAGTGCAACCAGGACGCCTTCGCCTTCTGCGTGCTCCGCTCGTAGACAGCTGTGCCCTGGGCGGGACACGGCCTCCCACAGACCCGCGCAGCTCCGCCTCCCCTTTGAACACGTCGCACCCCTTTTCTGACCACCCTCTGTCACATTCAACCTTCTCACCTCAGAATCCCTGGCCTTCCATTATCGCCTTTCTTCTCTTTTCCTCTATTAAATAATAAAAGCCCACTTTCCAATTTCCTAGGAAATATTTCCACATAAAAACCAAGGAGATCATTTTTCTGGTCACTGAGTCTCGTCATCCAGTTAAACATCCTGACTTGAAACAGACGGCAATGTACCACCTGTCTCCTGCCTGTGATCACCCTAACGGTGTCTTCATTTCATCCACCGAAGAGGAGCACAACAAGGAACACTCATTCGGAAAGCCGGCAGAACACAGCAAACACACTCCCAGCTAGGGCCCGAGAGAAACCTCCCCCAAACAGAGCAAACACCCTCCCAGGTAGGGCTGAGAGAAACCTCCCTGCATCCGCCTGCTTGACGTGTCCTGCTGGACCCCTGGGAGGCTGTGGTCGGAAAGCTGAGTGCCCCTCACGTCCACCAAGAGGATCAGCTCAGGATAAACGCAAAGCTGGCGGCAGCACGGCGGTCTTCAGGGTGCACACAAGCAATGTCATCGGAATCCGTGGTCAGCCTTCTTTCCCAGGAGGAGCACGGAGAAATCAACCCAGGGCAGAGTGTGGGCACCTGTCAGGAGCTGGCACCCTCCTGAGACCCCTGGGGAGGACTCCCACCAACAGCCGGCCGTGGACGGGGCCGGTTCCTTACAGCAGGCCAGAAGCATGGCCACAGAACCTGCCGTCCCTGCACTGAACACAAGGAAGAAGCGCCTGGGCTGGCGGTCAAGGCGGAGCTGCCTTCCAGGCTCCAGGGACACCTGGGTGTCGCCCCTCTAGGCCACTCGCAGTTTTAAGTGGCTCTGGTTGGATTTTTTCACGCCCGTGATGCCTGCAACTCATCTTCATGTCATATCCTCACTTAAATTCCAAGATAAAAATGTCGGTCACACATGCTGGCTGTGGCCAGAGCTGCTGGAGTCCAGGGCGGTAACAGCTTTCTCTTCACAAAGAATTAACATCTGAGGCCTCGAGAGCATCAGTGCATTGCCAGTGAGGCTTCTCAATTTGCTCCTGGGAGAGCTCACTGGATGCTTTTGTTGCCACCCTGATATCATTATTTCAGAAGAAATGGTCACAAGAAGGTAGGAGAATTTAAGGGCACGCCTCATAACTGAACATTTATCTGTGTGGTTTAACGATAAAGATTCCGTTGCAGCAAAGCCGTGCTCGTGCGAGTCAGGTTGCCTCGCACAGAGCTGCTGCTCGCTCACTCAGCAGGCAGCTGGGGTCTGAGCCAACAGGAGTGACGGCTCGGCCCACCCGGCAGGCAGGGCCAGCAGGATTCTTCCCTGCTGGACACACGCGCAGAAAGGCCCCACACTCGACCTGAGCAAGGTCTGCAGCTGCGCTGGAGACGCGAGGCTTTCTGGAAGACATCCTTAAATGATGCTACTTACCATCAAGCCACCCAACACCAGAAATGTTGGAGCCCAGTCCCCTTCCATGTGCAGAGTCAGAGAAGCTACCCAGCTCACTTGTTCGGCTGTCTATACCGCTCGCAGCTCAGCAGGCTCACCACTTTCCCACCACCTGCTGTACTGTGGATATCCAAATAGCGACTCCTAAATGCCCACAGGTAAAAGCAGTCTTCAGCATGCTGCTCTCCTCCAGACCCACGGCACCTGCTCTCATCAGGAGGGCAGCCTTATACGTTGTTTTCCAGCTGAGACGGATTTCTGCTGATCCATGCATATATTCCAGCCTTAGTTTCCTTGTGAACATCACCAGATTGTGAAAACAATAGTTACCGTATGTCCAGTATTTACATACGTGTCTAAGCACTGTCCTGGGCACTTACATACATGCACAACCTCATTTAACATTCATATCAGCCGGGACTAGGATATTATTTCCATTTTACCTGTAGGAGAGGGGAAATTTGTGGTTTAAGACCTGGAGAAGGGAATGGCTACCCACTCCTGTATCTTGCCTGGAGAATTCTATGGACAGAGGAGCCTGGCGGGCTACAGTCCATGGGATCACATAGAGTCAGACACGACTGAGCGACTAACACTTTCACTCTCAAGGTTACAAGCCTGCTCATGGTCCCACAGCCTCCCTTAGTGTCAAGATCTGACTAAGACCTGTCACTAACCACCGAGTGGAGCAGAAATACTCCCATCAGGAGGGAGACCGCTCTAGTCAGGGGTGGTGGAACTCGTGAAGCTAAACTGGGCATTTGCTGAGGTCACAGGGAGCTCTCTGGTGTGTCACTCTGCAGGGTGGTTTGGCAGCTTTCCAAATGGTCTTGTGCTGGAGGGCAATGATCACTTGCAAACCTCCAGGGGACTTCTGCATAAAAAGACGGTCTCCAGGTCAAAGGCAACCTGTGTCTGCTCTGCCGATTTTACACCACACCTGAGTTACTGAGGTCTGGAATGGAGAATCATGAAGTAATGGGCTTGGTCCTGGACCTCCAAAGGCCTGAAGACTCAAACAGAAGACTGTGAAGTCCAGTCTCCAGAACGGCACTGGGCAAAGGACTCTTTGTGGTGACAGGCGAAACTAAACTACCCCTGACAGCGATGGCCAGGCTGCTGGGCAGGGCCTACGGTGGACGCCGTGGGGACACCTGCCTTCAGTGTGGCCCTGCAGTGGCAGAGCCCTAACTGGGCGTCCACAGAGTCTTCCCACGTCTGCGTGGCCCCAGGACCAAGTCACGTACCCCCCACCAAGACCAGGCAGACCAGCCAGCCACTAACGCCATATCCACAGCAACCTGCCCTGTCTGTCAATGGCACGGCGGCTGCGTTGATCTGCTTGCGGGGAGGGCTGTCTCCCTTCCGGTGTGTCCCTGTGGTGCTCACTTTCCTGGCTTCTTGTCTCTGGGAGGGTCTTTGGTTTCACAACAATCCCCTACATTCACCTACCAGAGGCCGACACCTACGTAGCCCTGTTTCCAAAAAGACATCCTATGTGGAGTCTGCCCAGGACAGATCGAAAATGAGTCAGGAGCAGAATCCGCAAGGAAGTTGCACGCAGCGCTGTTCAGATGTCTTCCAAGCACACCCTAAGTGGATGCCCGCCATGGCGGCGGGAGGCCCCTTCCGGCCAAGAGCGCTCGGCGTCTGAGTTGAGGCCTCCCTGAGCGAGGTCTCATGGAGGCGCTTCTCTCCGAGCCCAGGCAGTGGTCAAGCTGAAGGCCCCCAGGTCTTCCTGTCAGACACCACGTGCTGAAATTCAATTAAACACGGGCCTTTTCCAATCACCCAGTTATGGGCTGAAATGTAACACGGTGCAATTGCTTCTGCTTTCTCTATTTATGAAACACGCCGTGTAGCCCCTCATCAACGTGTCTTTGGGGCTGGACTGCAATACTTACAGCACTGTGTCTCCCAAAGAGACAGTCTCCTCCCTCAAAACAGCCACCTCTTAAATCCGTGAGGGCCTTTCATCTGGGAAGACAGTCCTGGACAGGCGACCAGAGAGCTTTCTTTGCCTGAGAGCATATGGGTCTCTGATCTGTTCTCAGACCCCAGGTCTAGGAGGCTAGGCAAGGTAACCTTTAACTTGAGCCTCCTCCTCCTCCGACCCGCAACAACCCGTGCATTCTTTCCTCGTGTAAAGATTTCCAATAACAGCATAAATGAGCAGTTAATAATAGGTCCCAACATGAAAATTACAGTGGTTTCCAAAAATAAAAGCTTCATGGGGGAAATATCTGCAAGTTACCACTGTGAGGTAGACACAAAGAAAGCTTCCTCACACCAGGGCAACCTGGGCGTCTGTGAGGCAGACACGAGAGAAGTTTCCTCACACCAGGGCAACCTGGGCGCCTGTGGGGTAGACACGAGAGAAGTTTCCTCACACCAGGGCAATCTGGGCATCTGTGAGGCAGACACGAGAGAAGTTTCCTCACACCAGGGCAATCTGGGTGCCTGTGGGGTAGACACGAGAGAAGTTTCCTCACACCAGGGCAATCTGGGCGTCTGTGACGCAGACATGAGAGAAGTTTCCTCACACCAGGCAATCTGAGCATCTGTGAGGCAGACACGAGAGAAGTTTCGTCACACCAGGGCAATCTGGGCGTCTGTGAGGCAGACACAAGAGAAGTTTCCTCACACAAGGGAAATCTGAGCGTCTGTGGGGTAGACACGAGAGAATTTCCTCACACCAGGGCAATCTGGGGGTCTGTGGGGTAGACATGAGGAAAGTTTCCTCACACAAGGGAAATCTGGGCGTCTGTGGGGTAGACACGAGAGAATTTCCTCACACCAGGGCAATCCGGGCATCTGTGAGGTAGACACGAGAGAAGTTTCCTCACACCAGGGCAATCTGGGCATCTGTGAGGCAGACACGAGAGAAGTTTCCTCACACCAGGGCAATCTGGGGGTCTGTGGGGTAGACATGAGGAAAGTTTCCTCACACAAGGGAAATCTGGGCGTCTGTGGGGTAGACACGAGAGAAGTTTCCTCACACCAGGGCAATCCGGGCATCTGTGAGGTAGACACGAGAGAAGTTTCCTCACACCAGGGCAATCTGGGCGTCTGTGAGGTAGACACGAGAGACGTTTCCTCACACAAGGGAAATCTGGGGGTCTGTGGAGTAGACATGAGGAAAGTTTCCTCACAGAAGGGAAATCTGGGCGTCTGTGAGGTAGACACGAGGAAAGTTTCCTCACACCAGGGCAATCTGGGCGTCTGTCAGGCAGACACGAGAGAAGTTTCCTTACACGAGGGAAATCTGAGCGTCTGTGGGGTAGACACGAGAGAATTTCCTCACACCAGGGCAATCTGGGCATCTGTGAGGCAGACATGAGAGAAGTTTCGTCACACCAGGGCAATCTGGGCGTCTGTGAGGCAGACATGAGAAGTTTCCTCACACCAGGGCAATCTGGGCGTCTGTGAGGTAGACACGAGAGAAGTTTCCTCACACAAGGGAAATCTGGGCGTCTGTGAGGTAGACACGAGAGAAGTTTCCTCACACAAGGGAAATCTGGGCGTCTGTGGGGTAGACACGAGGAAAGTTTCCTCACACCAGGGCAATCTGGGCGTCTGTGGGGTAAACACGAGAGGTTTCCTCAAACCAGGGAAATCCGGGCATCTGTCGGGTAGACACAAGAGAAGTTTCCTCACACCAGGGCAATCTAAGCATCTGCACACAACTGGCAGGCAAGGACTCCAAGCACAGTCCTTGGAAATGATTTTCTCGTGTTGACCAAACCCTAACTTTTCCCTACCTCGCCACTGAGAAACTCATTTCCTAGGCAGGTTGATAAGAAGTCTAGGGGTCCCCAAGAAGAGAGGGGTCTGGAATTCTCAAGGAGAAAGAAAGGACAAACTTATTTCTCTACATTCCTTAGGATTATATAACAATGTATTCTGCCTCAGGACAGTCTCTGGATTAAACCTTCTCTTTACAAGGATTATATAACAGCAATGTATTATGTATTCTGTCTGAGGACAGTCTCTGGATTAAACCTTCTGGCTAATTCTGTTATCTTAAAATGTAAATTATGGGAGTAGGTCTGGTGAGGTCTTTACAACCTCCAGACCTTCTTTGGATTAGTTGGAGAATATATAAACTCATTGCTAAAACTAACAAGGGGGTACTCTTTCTACCCCCTTCTGATGCCTATGTCAGAAGTTTTCTCTATCCCCTTTATACTTTTAAACTTTGTTACACAAAAGCTCTGAGCTGATCGATCAAGCCTCGTCTCTGGCCCCGGACTGAATTCTTCTCTCCGGGGGCCAAGAATCGGGCGTCGTGATTCAGCAGCCACCTCTCGCCGCTCTGTCTCGTTGTCCTCAGCCAATCTCACAATTAAGCACCCAGGCCTGCTCCTCAGTGTTTCCTTACATTTCTAGAGAGCAAGAAGGGGAAAAAAGGTGATGCTGCAATCTGTTACCATTCTCACACTTTGTCTAAGGTGATGCCTGGGAACCCTTGTTGTTTGCTTGCCAACCAGCCTATTAATGCTTACGTCCCTGAAAACCAGCACTTGTTCAGGATTTAAAAGAAGTGCTCCCGAGAGGCCCTCCAGATTCGTGTGTTCTGACTGCATCTCACCCCCTCACTAAGATTCTCCACTCTTAATCATCCCAGGGAGGACTGGGCAGGTTTGTCCAAAGAAATCCGAGCATCCGGAAACCACTGACTAGAAAGCTGACTTGTCTCTTTACTCGAGGTCTTAAGGAAGGCTGAGCTGTTGCCCCCACCACGAGGGGTCAGTGATCTGGCCGTGGTGGGCACTGTGGTGTTTATAGATGTCTTGCCTTTATCTCCAAATTAAGCGCCTTCTTATCAAGAGCTATTTAGTTCATGGGCTACTTACTCTCAGTGAAGCATCTTTGTTGAGGGTTCTGAAGATTTTCACTTCAGAGAGCAGGACAGCTGAATACCACATTGTGTGGGTAGGTCAAAGGTCAGTCTCAGAGGAAAACCCAGCTAATGCAAGTGAAAGACTCAAGTTTTTAGGGAGAGTTTTCCATGCATGTGAAAGTAAGCCCATCTCTCACCTATGACAAAGCCCTGAACAAAAAGAATGAAAAGAAAAGGAATCTTAATTCTTAATCAGTAAGGAGATGAAATAAAGATCTTAGTTCAGAGAAACAAACCACAGGGAGGTGTCCAGGCGAGGGGAAGACACTCATTCCTCGCCCCAGGCATGACAGGCTGGCCACTCACGGAAGCAGGATGAATGGAGGGAAAAACAACAGGGGACTGCAAGATGGAAACTTTTCAAACCCTCATCTGCAAATGCCAGGGGCAGCGAGCACACAGCTCTGAAAGGCGGGTGCTCCACCAGTCCTTACAGAACCAGGCACTGAGGTGTCCGCAGCATTTTGCAGGTGTGTGCGCCCAGCCACTTTGGGAACTGGTTATAGAGTCCAACACCGTTGAGGATGATCTTTGAGGCCGACTGCCATCATTCTGAACAAATTCTCAAGGCACCACTCTCCACTGAGACATCCCATTCCCTCTGAACCCTCTCCCGTGTGCCTCTCCGCTGCAGTGACCCTGCTTCTCCTTCAAGGAAGGGAAACTGGAAGGGGAGTTTCACCCTGGGTTCCAGAGCAAGTCAGTGGTGGAGCCAGCTCTGGATTTTCGGGTACTTCATCTCTTCACTTCAGCATCGAAACTGCTCTCCAACACTGTGTGGGTACAGAACGCACACTTACCCGTTCCTGTTCCTCCACCACGCCTCCTGCCACCTCATCTCCCCCAGGTCAAGAGGGAGAGCAGTTTTTGTTCTCTAAAGACACACATCTTAGGAAAAAAATAAGTCTTGAGAACACAGGAAATGACTAGCTATGAGATGACTTTGGGTATTAACATGCTTTTCTTGGGCAACTTGGAATTGGAATCTCTGCTTTGAGGCTTTCTGCATAATCCTTAAAGAAGTTGAAAGAAGGAAGACTGAAATTAAAAGAGAAGTTAAAATAAAACTGGCTTGTACTTCTAGAGAAGGAACCTTCAGGCTACAGACAGAACGAAAACATCCTGTTATTCCTCCCCTTCTGCTCCAGCGCCGGACAGATCCAGAGTCACTGCACGTCTGGCCAGCAGCCCCCCATGCTGCCCCCAAGGCTTGGGCGGCAGGCTTGGTCAATGCCCTGAGGGTCCCTGCTGAGGGAGCAGAACTCCCCTCCCATCCCATACACCCGTGCCTGCACAGCCTCTGGGGCAGCAGCTGTGCCCAGGCTTTCCACGCAGAGCCTGCCAGACAAGCCCTTGGAAGGTAACGTAAACATGAGGTGCCTCGTGGAGGAGGAAGGGGATTTCCATAAAGCACAGGAGGAGACTGGCCTCATTACACATCCCCTCCTCAGTCTGCTCACNCACGCAGAGCCTGCCAGACAAGCCCTTGGAAGGTAACGTAAACATGAGGTGCCTCGTGGAGGAGGAAGGGGATTTCCATAAAGCACAGGAGGAGACTGGCCTCATTACACATCCCCTCCTCAGTCTGTTCACAGGAGCTGGCCCGCTAACAGTGGACCAAGGGAAACGGAGGGAAGTTCATCAATTAACACACAGCTCGCTGTGCTCTGAAAGTAATTCTAAACACATTCAAGCCCTAAGAAGAGTGGTCTTCATGGGCTTTCCTCATTCAGAGGAGCCATCTTTGCAGGAAGAGGTTATTCACAAGTTCTCCCAACAGCAGCTCGAGGCTGGCCCGAAAGGCAAAGTTGCTAAGCACGAAGCCCATGTTCCAGGGAACCCCGCTCCCGGGCCTGCCGTGGGAGCTGAGCTCTTGGAGAACAATGCCCCGGGGACCCACTCTCAGGAGCAGCAGGCATGGACATCGAGCTGGGAACGCAGAGCCTGGAAACTGCAAGGATGCTTGTGACAAAGTGGAAGTGAAAGAGAGGAGCTCAAGTGAGAGAAACAGGATGAACTATGGCACGGGGCACACGCCGGACAGCCAACAGGAAGAAAGGGCCAAACGTCCAGGGGGACGGCGCCACAAGCCCACCACGCCCGCTGCCTTCTCCACGCTGCCCTCCTGCCCGCTGCCCTCCTGGCGGCTGCGAGTCTCTTCTCTTTCTGGCCGCTTGCTTCTCACCGCAGATACTGGCATCCCAGTGTCAGAAGCCAGCATCTCACTCTATTACAGGTTAATTGTGCCGCCACGGGCACTGAAACAACCTGCCTGTTGTTCTGTCTGCGGTGATCACAACGATGCCTGGCATACAGGAGGCAGTTTCAGCAGGCACTGCTGGAGAACTGACTTGCTTTTCTTCGTGCAGCCGTTTGACTCTAAAGAGCTCGCGTGAGCGCATCGGGCACGGCACATTTGCTAATCTCAAACTCGCAGTCCATCCCTTCCCACCCACACTCCGGAACTACAGTCAATAATGAACCACAATGGAAAAGGCTTTGGAAAAAAACGCATATATGTGTAACTGAGTGATTTTGCTGTGCACCAGAAATTAGCACAACACTGCCAGTCAACAATATTTCAATAAAGTAAAATTAAAGAAATATGATTTACCCACATCTGACCTGTTATATAAACTGTCTTGATGGGACCCTGCTGGCTATCTGTTGTCATTGTCAAAAGAACATTATTAATTCCACATACACATCACTTTGGGGTAAGAGTTCCTGTCAGCAGGAACCTGTGATTGGACAAAGCTGGCATCCTGCAATGAATGACTGTTGGGGGAAAAGTAGAAACAGGTTCGAGAACAGCTTCCCTGGAGGCTGAACTGATACATCAGCAGCTCTTGTTCACAGAAAACGACCGTTCCCAGAGGAAGCCCCGGCGTCCTTAAGCTTTCAGAAAGCACCAAGCTCCTTAACCAGACATCCTGCCCAGGGTGTGATGGGCAGAGGGACCAGCCAGAGCTGTATCTGAATTTCTGCTTCGCCAACTTTCGCCCTGGGACAGGCACGCCTGTCCACCCCCTCACCCCAGCTCTCCAGCGGTCACGTCACCATCAGCCTTTCGAGGTCACCGTGCAGAGTTAACACGGAAAAAGTGCGGCCCCCAGCTCGGTGCGGGGCAGGGCAGTCAGATACAGGGCCTCCCTCCCCTCTCCGCTTTTGAATGACCGCCCTGCTGCTCAAAAGGCCCTGGCAGCTACACATCCGGAGGAAAGTCTGCCCAGGAGGAGCCAGCACTTGCGGCAGCCGGTCCGCACAGGGCTGCAGCGCGCGGCCCTGACCACTCTCGCGCACTGCCGGGCTGCCGAGCGCGCGCACACGCGCTCGCGGCGGGTCTGGGGAGGCGCTGCGACCTTCTCTCTTCNCTCCGCTTTTGAATGACCGCCCTGCTGCTCAAAAGGCCCTGGCAGCTACACATCCGGAGGAAAGTCTGCCCAGGAGGAGCCGGCACTTGCGGCAGCCGGTCCGCACAGGGCTGCAGCGCGCGGCCCTGACCGCTCCCGCGCACAGCCGGGCTGCCGAGCGCGCGCACACGCGCTCGCGGCGGGTCTGGGGAGGCGCTGCGACCTTCTCTCTTCTCTCTGTTTTCCCGTAGTGGTGTGCCCGTCTTCACGGGGCACAGGCATGTCCAGGACCTGAGTATTTCTAGAAAGTTCCTGAGCCATCCCCGGAGAGTTAGGTCGGGGGCGAGTCCTCACAGGCGCCGCATCCTCCCGGGGGGCAGCGGGCGAGGGGCTCTGTTCCTCTGGCCATGAAGGTGGGCCTGGTCCAGGGCAAACAGCAGGTTGTGCCACTAGATCGAGGCTTTCAGGCAGGGCTCCTGGTGCGGCTGAACGTGCAAGGAAGCAAGGAAGTAGAGCTGTCGGCCTCACACAAGCAGCCTGTGTGACGGGGGCATCCTGGGGAGGGTGGGTCTGGGCACAGACCCTCCCACCAAGGAAACTCTCCCTCTCTCCTCAGAGGAGTTCACGTTCCTTTGGAAAACTCTTACTTTATCTTCAAGGCCTGAGGAAAATGCCACCTCTGCCATGAAGTCCTCCTGCCCTGTCTGCCTCCAGGCAACGCAGGTGTGTCCACTTCCTCCTGCTCGGCTGCCTCTCACGCGCCTCGAAATTCTAAATGCTGTATATATGTGTCTGATGACATTTTAAAAAATGAACTTATTTGACAGCTGGGTCTCTGTTGCTGCGCCAGGGCTTTCTCTAGCTGCTGCGAGTGGGGGGCTACTCTCTTGTGGCAAATGGGCTTCTCACTGTGGTGGTCTCTCTCGTCTCGCACAGGCCCTAGAACACGGGCTCAGGAGCTGCCTGTCGCAGCGGGTGGGATCGTCCCGACCCGGGGACCTGACCCGTGCCCCCTGGACTGCAAGGCTGATCCTTAACCGCTGGGCTACCAGGGAGTCCCGTCTGCTGGCTTTCGTTTGTCTGTTTGCACTGCAAGATGCCAAGCTCGCCGAGGGCAGGGCCTGTACACCACTGTCCCCCGTTCCCAGCACTGTGCCCGTGTCAGGGGTGTGCATGACGCTGCTGAACAGATGGAGAGGTGCTCCGTTCCTCCAGCACCCAGCATGCTGTGGGCCCAAAGTATCACAGGGCAGAGGCTGAAAGAATACAAGCTGGTGTTTTTAAAGGGTGCGTTTTTTCCGGTGGGGTATGTAATTTGCTGTCAGAAACAGGATGTATAAAATACTGCCATAACTAGCATAGAATTTGGGCTAGAGAGAAGTCTGAAGACGGACCATTAAGAATTTACGTAAAGGTCTAAGACACCCTCTAAGTGGAGAGTTGTGTAGCCTGTCACACTGATAGGCACACTCGTCAGGGCCCTAGCAGGATGGCGGGAAGGGTGCCGAGGGGGCGGCCCTAGCAGGATGGCGGGAAGGGTGCCGAGGGGGCGGGTGGCCTGGAGAAGCCAGGAGGGACCTCGGCTCTGTGACGTCTCCTGTGAAGCCTCCGTGCTGAAAGCACTCTGCTCCTCTTTGCCTGTAACCCGTTTTTCAGTTTGTATTGGAGTGTAACTGAGGTACAACGTTGCATTCCTCTCAGGGGTACAGTGAAGTGCAGCGGTTACACACGTACACGTAGACACTTTTTTGGGAAGCTCTTCCCAGAAAGCACTCCGTCCTTCACATCCTCTCCTCTCACCATCATGCCCACACCCTGGGAGCTCGAGGACACTGAGGCAAGTGGCCGAGCAACTAAGGCCACAAGGGGTCAGCGGTGGAGCCAGGTTCCGAGTCGGCTGCACAGCGAGTCCAGGCTCTTCCCTCGCCTGTGAGCGGCCGGCCAGTCCTCGGCTCCAGCAGTGTCAGCGTGGCAGGCCCCTGGCCCTGGGTTAGTGTCCGTGAGAACACCTCCCTGGAGCAGGCTCAAAGGTTGGCTGCAGAGCCACACAGGTCCCCCCAGGGCACTCGTAGGCACATTCACTGACCCGCCCTGTGCTTGGCTGCTCCATCTGTGAAATGGGCTCCTCTGGGCCTGCTGTGGGGACTACACCAGCAGGTGTTGACAGAGCCCTGGGCACAAGCGTTGTCCTGGTGTGTCCTGTGACCGTGGCAGAGGCGGCCGGCTCGGCTGTGGGCACGGGCACCCGCCGCACTTAGCGTCCTCATGGGCATGTCCTGCCCTGCACTCTCTCCTGCCTCCAAGCAGGGGGCAGGGCTCCGCAGGGCGAGGGGCCACTGGCACGCGTGGCCTGCCCATGGCATGCATGCCCAGCCCTGGAAGCCCTCTCACCGGACGCAGCTGCTGGCTCTGCCGACCCCTTCCAGGGGCCGTCCCTGTGCTGGGCCCACACCTGCGGCCCCAGGGTCTCTGTGAGCCGGCCCTCTTCCTGAGGCGCCCCAGGCTCCAGCTCAGGGTCCCTCCCAGGAGGGAGTCCACGAGAGCTGAATGGGACAACCACCCACACTCAGGGTTTCTAGCTTGGGAGACACTGAAGGACAGGGTTTGCCAGGGCCGGAGAGGCTTCTCCAGGAGCGACCCTAACACTTGAGACAGCGAGGATGGGGCTGACGGAGAAGCCTCCTCCAGGACGCAGCCACTCTGGGCACCTGGGAGGGAAGGCCCGGGGCTGGTCATGGGGTGCTGGGGGGCCACCCCTCCCCAGCTGTCTCTTTCAGGGCTCCCAGAGCCTGCAGGGAAAGTGTCTCTTCAATGCCTGTTGTTCCCAACCAAACACCATTACAAGTCAGGTTCTAGGCGGCCCCTTTCTGGCCGGGCCTGGGCGAAGCCTCCCTCAGTGGATGAGAGCCAGGGCAGTTAAAGTTTAAGTCTGAACTCCGGCAATTCTCGGACAGACCTCCAGTTTACGACATCCCGTCTCTCCTCCCTACTAGCTAGATTCCCCCCACCCCCGGGGAAGTCTCAGGCTTGGGTNCCTGTCTCTTATACACATCTAAGTCTGAACTCCGGCAATTCTCGGACAGACCTCCAGTTTACGACATCCCGTCTCTCCTCCCTACTAGCTAGATTCCCCCCACCCCCGGGGAAGTCTCAGGCTTGGGTGAAAAGGAAACACAGGCCGGCCCAGGCGGAGCCCAGCAGGCAGCAGGCGGCAGAGGTGTAGCTAGACTCGCTCCTCCGCCTCTGGGGCCGCAGCAGACAGGACCCGCCCACCTGCCACACCTGCCCGGGAGTCGGTTCCGGTAGGAAGCCAGGGGAGCACGGACAGCTGCGGCCCCAGCACAGAGCTCGCTGGACAGAACCTGGGTCTACGGGGTGGGGGTGAGGTGGGCAGAGGAGGCGGGGAGGACTCCAAGTCTAGGCACCATGGGATGATCCCCATGTCACCGGTGCGGCCACCGAGCAAAGGCCGGCCGCCGGCGGAAGGAGACACGTTCAGGGAAAGGATGCCGGAGCCAGCTAACAGAGCTCCACTTTCTCCGCCATGGCGAGGGCAGCGGGGAACCTAAGAGTCGAACCAGGGCAATTAGAACTTCCTCAGACAGAGCCCTGTGGACCTGAAGTGGGTAAAAGCTACGAGGCAGTGGCAGAAGCTGGGGCGGTTAGGAAGGGACCCTCCCTCTGCCTTCTTCAGGGTCAGAGATTCAGGACTCAGCCAAGATCTCAGCAGAAGTAGAAATCCTCACGGGTCCCTGAATAGACCTCTGTTCTCCAGAGTCTTCTCTATTCCTGAATTGGCTGCTGTTGACACCCCGCCCCCACCGATCAGCTTAGCAAAGTGACCCCACGGGTCCCCAGGTGGAGGGGGCAGGACAAGCTTCTGAGAGGCTCTGGACGCTGAAGATGCCCCGGACCGCACCTTGCCACCTGTCTGCTCCACCCGGAGCCTGCGTGGGCAGAGCGGCCTGGAGGTCCCGGCAGGAGCCCGCGGGGGAGGAGGGGCAGTTGCCCAGGGCGATCTGGGCCGAGGGCGGGGCTGGGGGCGGAGTGGTCCCAGCAAGGGGCGGCGGCCTCCCATTCAACTCTCTAATCTCCAACTTCCTTGAGCTCCGAAGGCGGAGGAGGGGAAGGTGTCCGCGGGCTGGGAAGCTCCCAGAGAAAGCAGGCAACATCAGCACGCTTCCTCAGGCGCAGGACCCCTTAGCTCTCTCAGAAGCGTGGTTTCCAACTGGGCTGGGGTCCCGGGAATGCCGCCCTCACCTTCCAGGGCCGAGCGGTCCCCCGGAGCGCATCTCCCGGTCGCCCGGCTCTCACCTCTCCCGGAGGGGTCCAGCCTGCTGCGGGGTCACACATGCAACCCCGCCCCCACCTCGGGTCTTAGTCCGCACCTCCAACACCTCCCCTCAGCCCAAGGGACCCCAGAGCTTCCGGGGCCGGGATCGAAGCTCCCCTCCTCCCACTGCCCAGGTCCCAGCGCACAGCAGGAGCCCCGCAAGGCCGCTCCAGACGTGCTACGGTCCCACCCGACCGGTCCCAGGGACGCACGCCCAGCCTCCCTTCCGAAACCCCCCCGCACGCGCACCTCCACCCCGGCGCCAACAGGCCAAACGCTCCGGAGCCAGGGGCCCAGGTGGCGCTGCCGTCCTTCGGATCGGAGCCGCGAGGGTGGCCAGGAGGACCTCCCGGAGGACCCCAGCCCACGACGCGTGGCCGCGTCGCGAGCCGGGGCGCTTACCTGCGGGGGAACTTGGTTCTGCCCGCCCGGGGCGGCGGCAGCTGCAGCATCCTCCCGGGACGGGCGGCCCGCGGCTGGCGACCAGCAAAGACAGCGCGTCGCCCGGCAGGCCGCCGAGGTCTGCGCGCGGCCACGCGGACTGCTGGGGACCCGGCCCGGCCCGCGCCCTCCTCCCCCGCCCGCCCGCCTCGCGGCTCTGGCGGCACTTAAAGTGACAGAGCCCCATTTCTCGTCGCCGTCTCGGGTCCCGAGCCCCGGCTGCGGGCGGGCCCTTTAACGCCCGGAGCAGGTAGACAAAGAGCCGCAGCAGCGCGGCGGTTCAGGGGGCCCGGGGCTGAGAGCTGCCTGGCGGCTGGGGTTGCGGCGGCCACTGGGGCGGCTGCGGTCACACCTCCCAGGGCCTCGCACGCTGGGTGCGGGTCACACCCCCAGGCAC
The DNA here is from genome assembly GCA_006410735.1 of Raphicerus campestris. Classification (NCBI taxonomy): domain Eukaryota; kingdom Metazoa; phylum Chordata; class Mammalia; order Artiodactyla; family Bovidae; genus Raphicerus; species Raphicerus campestris. The sequence continues at coordinate 116,612 of SJYW01031072.1, read as the reverse complement.
CCCCACGCCCGGTGCGGGTCACACCTCCCAGTGCCCCCCCCCACGCCCGGTGCGGGTCACACCTCCCC
>SJYW01031072.1:102477-115276 GCA_006410735.1 Raphicerus campestris | reverse complement strand
TGCGGGTCACAAGCCCTCCGTCCCGCCGGGATGGCGGCAGCAGGTAAATCCTGGCTCTTCCGGGGACTGCAGGCAGACTGGTGCGCAGCGGGGCCCTGGGTCTGGAACCCGGACCCTCCCCAGAGGCCTTTCTCCAAATCCCCTCCCTGACTCCAAGCTGTTAAATCAGTTCCAGTAAGCGTACAGCACCTAAAACAAGGTCTGCAGATATTACAGTGAAAAGGAGGAAACAGTTTTCTTTCTTCTCGAGCCCTTTCCTGAGTTCCTTTTTTATTTTAACTGTTCTTGACCTGTAGTTGGTGACGGAGACTAAGCTAGTAAGTAAATTACATCTGCACCTTTGCTATGTTCAGTCGTTCAGGTGTGTCCAGCTGTCTGTGACCCTGTGGACGGCACCACACTAGGCTTCCCTGTCCTTCACCATCTCCAGGAGTTTGCTCAAACTCATGTCCTTTGAGTTGATGATGCTGTCCAACCATCTCGTCTTCTATCATCCCCTTCCCATCCTGTCCTCAATGTTTTCCAGCAGCTATCTTTTCCAGTGAGTTGGCTCTTCGCATCAGGTGGCCAAAGGATTAGAGCTTCAGCTTCAGTATCGGTCCTTCCAGTGAATATTCAGGGTTGATTTCCTTTAAGATTGACTGGGTTAATCTCTGTGCAGTCCAAGACACTCTAAAGAGTCTTCAACACCACGGTTTCAAGATATCAATTCTTCAGCGCTCAGCCTTTTTTATTGTACAGCTCTCATATTAGTATATGACTACTGGAAGAGCCATCAGTTCAGTTCAGTCGCTCAGTCATGTCTGACACTTTGCCACCCCATGGACCGCAACACGCCAGGCCTCCATGTCCATCACCAACTCCTGGAGCTTGCTCAAAACTCATGTCCATTAGGTCGGTGATGACATCCAACCATTTCATCCTCTGTCCTCCCCTTTTCCTACTGTCTTTAATCTTTCCCAAGTTCAGGGTCCTTTCCAATGAGTCAGTTCCTCAAATCAGGTGGCCAAAGTATTGGAGTATTGAATATTCAGGACTGATTTCCTTTAGAATGGACTGGTTGGATCTCCTTGTAGTCCAAGGGACTCTCAAGAGTCTTCTCCAACACCACAGTTCAAAAGCATCAATTTTTCGGTACTCAGCTNGTGAATATTCAGGACTGATTTCCTTTAGAACGGACTGGTTGGATCTCCTTGTAGTCCAAGGGACTCTCAAGAGTCTTCTCCAACACCACAGTTCAAAAGCATCAATTTTTCGGTACTCAGCTTTCTTTATGGTCCAACTCTCGAATCCATACATGACTACTGGAAAACCATAGCTTTGACTACACGGACCTTTGCTACCAAAGTTTCTTTCAAGGAGCAAGCATCTTTTAATCTCATGGCTGTAGTCACCATCTGCAGTAACTCTGGAGCCCCCCAAAATAAAGTCTCTCAGTTTCCACTGTTTCCCTATATATTTGCCATGAAGAGATGGGACCGGATGCCATGATCTTCATTTTTTGAATGTTGAGTTTCAAACCAGCTTTTTCACTCTCCTCTTTCACTTTCATCAAGAGGCTCTTTAGAATAGCATTCAGTTCAGTTGCTCAGTTGTGACAGACTCTTTGGGACCCCATGAATCACAGCACGCCAGGCCTCCCTGTCCATCACCAACTCCCAGAGTTCACTCAGACTCATGTCCATTGAGTCGGTGATGCCATCCAGCCATCTCATCCTCTGTCGTCCCCTNTGTAAAGCGTTTAGTACAAGAGCCATCAAAGCTGAGGGAGTCATTGTTTTGGCTATCAAAGTGTGCACCAGGAATAATATAAACCAAAGGCTCAGGGAGGAAGTGGCTCTGGGTCCACAGTACACAGAAAGGCCGCTTCAGGGCTCTTGGTTCCTCTCCCATAGAGGGAGACAAGCCAGGGGCCAGGCGCGGCCCACTAACCGGTCAGCTTTACACACAGGCCTTTCTGCTCCCCCGCTGAAAGCAGCAGGGTCTGCATGGGGTCAAGCCTTCTTCATTCGGGGGTCAGGGGTGGGGACAGGAGACGGGGGCTGCTGCCCTTGCCCTGCGGGTGAGCCACCTGGGGTGTGACCCCCACAGGAGCGGAGCGCGTGGGCCTTCTTCGGCATGGGGCTGGCAGGCAAGGTGGGGCTGAGCTGTTCCAACGACTTCCCTGGCTGGGGAAGGAGGGCATCCAAGACTTAATCCACTGGGTCCTCAAAACGGTGAGCGGAGTTGAACCAGACCCCTGTCCCACATGGGTTCCTGCTTAGGGCTGGGAGGGCTAGAGACGGATGTACAGGGTCCTATAGCCTCCCAGAGACCACATCCACTTTCTTCTCAGCCGTCCTCATCACATCCCTTCAGCAGTTAGAATCCTGCTGGCTCGAGCAGAGGTAGTCACAGAGACAGCAGGCTCTGCTTATCACGGGAAGCATTTCAGATGTCTGGGAGCGATGTGCTGAGCGTCCCAGGCAGGGGATGGGGTGGGGCTGGGGAGGCGCGTGGGAAGGAGGGACAAGGGGGAAGGAGGGACAAGGGGATCTCGGCAAGGGAGCTGGGGGCCGCTGAGGCCAGACTCAGCTCCACTTCACAGTCACCGCCACCCCACAAGGGTGGGAGGGCTGGGAAGCAGTGAGCCCTCTGTTGCTGCAGGTATGTAAGTTTGGTTTGCATGTAACTTGGCCACACACGTGGGTCAGGAGAAGTCCTCCCACTGCCCATTTGTTCTCACTTTCCAATCCCAGGAGGTGGGGAGGAACCGACTCTTCTCTACCTTCCTGCTCCACACCCTGAGGATTTCTCAATCCTGGCGGCTTGCCCCCTACCCCCAGGGTGTAGCCCGGCCCTCTGTCCCCCTTGGAGCTGACAGCATGAGCTCATCTGGGCAGCCCCAGGAGCCAGTGCAGGAAATTCTGAGTCACGCCGAGCCTGGGGCCAGGACACCAGGGAAGAGAGAGGTGTGGCAGGAGGGGGGGCGCCCCGCACGGCGGGGGCTACAAGGGCTCGTGAGGGGCAGGAGGAGGGTGTCTGCACAGCGTGGAGGCTGGGCTGCTTGCCGGCTGAGGGGCAAGAAGGCTTCTGCGTGTCAGGAAGGGCATATGGAAGATTCAGAGCAGGGAGAGGAAGGGAGTGAGCAAGCCCTTGAGACACGGGGAAGTGGACACCCAGGAGGGTGTGGTGGAGGGCAGTCACAGTCTGAGCCACGTGCTGGCTTCTCCTTCCACCCACCCAGTGAGGCTCCAGCATAACGAGATGGAGTCCAAGTGTCCAGCAGAAGCCGACACCAGGCAAGGGTGCGCTCCTCCCGTGGACTCAGTGCACGCTGCCCCGGCCCAGGTGGGGGGCCCGCCCTCCACAGAGGGAAGGAGGGGCAGCGGGCTCTTACCTGTGAGTCACCTGGGACCCTCGCAGGCTGGACATGGTCTCCTCCAGGTTCTGGCGCAGATCCAGGACGTTCTGCACGGTCCTCTTTCTCTGCGACTCGGGGTCTGGAGGGAGGAAAGGAGCTGCATGAGTGGGGAGGACTCACTGCCGAGTCGGAGGTGGCCGGAGGCTGCATCCCTGGACGGCTCCTGGGACATGACTCTGCCTCTCAGGCCTTCCTAAGGGCCTGGGACACACCCTTGAGCCCCTGAGGTCCCGGCCCTGGAAGGGACAGGGGCACCAGCCTTCAGTGTCCTCCCAGACACCCACGGGACCACCCTGGCCCGCATCACTTTGGGGGCCCTGCTTCTCCTAGCAGAGGTTCCAGGCCAGGCCTCATGGTTGGGGTCAGCCGGAACATCCACCCGATGCCCAGCCTGCTGTGGTGCCTGGATGGGTGCTTCACCCTGGCTCTCAGAGGCAGGGGTGCCCAGATGTGTAGTGTTGGCCAATCTCCGGGGCAGAAACACTCTGCAAGGGTGCTGTGATGTCGCCGANCACACGTGGGTCAGGAGAAGTCCTCCCACTGCCCATTTGTTCTCACTTTCCAATCCCAGGAGGTGGGGAGGAACCGACTCTTCTCTACCTTCCTGCTCCACACCCTGAGGATTTCTCAATCCTGGCGGCTTGCCCCCTACCCCCAGGGTGTAGCCCGGCCCTCTGTCCCCCTTGGAGCTGACAGCATGAGCTCATCTGGGCAGCCCCAGGAGCCAGTGCAGGAAATTCTGAGTCACGCCGAGCCTGGGGCCAGGACACCAGGGAAGAGAGAGGTGTGGCAGGAGGGGGGGCGCCCCGCACGGCGGGGGCTACAAGGGCTCGTGAGGGGCAGGAGGAGGGTGTCTGCACAGCGTGGAGGCTGGGCTGCTTGCCGGCTGAGGGGCAAGAAGGCTTCTGCGTGTCAGGAAGGGCATATGGAAGATTCAGAGCAGGGAGAGGAAGGGAGTGAGCAAGCCCTTGAGACACGGGGAAGTGGACACCCAGGAGGGTGTGGTGGAGGGCAGTCACAGTCTGAGCCACGTGCTGGCTTCTCCTTCCACCCACCCAGTGAGGCTCCAGCATAACGAGATGGAGTCCAAGTGTCCAGCAGAAGCCGACACCAGGCAAGGGTGCGCTCCTCCCGTGGACTCAGTGCACGCTGCCCCGGCCCAGGTGGGGGGCCCGCCCTCCACAGAGGGAAGGAGGGGCAGCGGGCTCTTACCTGTGAGTCACCTGGGACCCTCGCAGGCTGGACATGGTCTCCTCCAGGTTCTGGCGCAGATCCAGGACGTTCTGCACGGTCCTCTTTCTCTGCGACTCGGGGTCTGGAGGGAGGAAAGGAGCTGCATGAGTGGGGAGGACTCACTGCCGAGTCGGAGGTGGCCGGAGGCTGCATCCCTGGACGGCTCCTGGGACATGACTCTGCCTCTCAGGCCTTCCTAAGGGCCTGGGACACACCCTTGAGCCCCTGAGGTCCCGGCCCTGGAAGGGACAGGGGCACCAGCCTTCAGTGTCCTCCCAGACACCCACGGGACCACCCTGGCCCGCATCACTTTGGGGGCCCTGCTTCTCCTAGCAGAGGTTCCAGGCCAGGCCTCATGGTTGGGGTCAGCCGGAACATCCACCCGATGCCCAGCCTGCTGTGGTGCCTGGATGGGTGCTTCACCCTGGCTCTCAGAGGCAGGGGTGCCCAGATGTGTAGTGTTGGCCAATCTCCGGGGCAGAAACACTCTGCAAGGGTGCTGTGATGTCGCCGAGCCCAGAGACAGGGAGTGGTGCTGGGGGTCGGCACTGGGAGCTGGTGGGAGCCGGCATCAGGCCCTGGCTGGGAGCGCCTGCAGAGGCCGTGGGTGTGCGAGGCGGTTTGTGCAGGGCCCCCGGAGATGCTGGTGGGGAGGGGCAGTGAGCAGCTGCGGGAAGGCTGGGCATGGGGAGAGGTGACTCTCCGCAGACAGGAAAGAGGTGACTACAGCGAACAGAAACAGACTCCATTGCCTTCCCAGGGGAGAAGCATCCAGAAGGCCGAGGGCGCCGAGCATGAAGACACTCCAGAAGGTCCCCTGCACTCCCGCACTCCAGCCAGGAAGCCTCTGTGAAGCGGACACACAGTCTGCCCGACCCACGGCTTCTCCTGGACCTTGGACCAGTCATTGAATGTAGGCAGATCCCTCAATGCCCCCTGAAAGGCGACCTGGGAGAGTCAGGGGCCCACAGAGATGATGGCAAAGCAACAGAGAAAACTCAACAGCTCTGACCCCCAGGCAACTGCCCCAACCAGACCCGCGGGGTCTCACCCTAGAGCCCATGAGTCCCCCACCCACCCAGACCCAGCAGGAGTGCGCGGCTCTAAAAGCTGCCACAGGGGCCATCTCTGAATTCAGGAGGCATTTTCCCAAGACTAAGCTGGGCTGGCGGCTGCTTGGCCTGCCTGTCCGTGAGGCGGGGGCAGGGAGCCAGGTGCACGGCCCTCCCAGAGCCTCAGGGGCACCTCTCCTGAGAAGCAGCTCCACACCCAGGCCAGCCCAGTCCTCTCCTCTCCTCCTCTCCTCCGGGCGGAGGAAGGCTGGCAGCTGGCAGGGATGAGGGCGGGCCTTCTCACATCACTCCTCTGCTGGCTGTGACTGTTTATCCTGGCAAGGGCCACCTGGCGCAGCGTCGTGGTTGTCATGAAGGTTTGGCATGGAAAACAGGCAGGGTCAGAAAGTGTACACGTGTATTTAAAGCCTAGCCCTAAGACGCCCATATGAGGAACAAGAATCTGCTGCTGAGACGCGGGTTTCCGGGCCAGCGAGATGCTTTCCACGGATTTGGCGGAGACGAGGGAAAAGGCACGCACAGCCCTGAGGGGTGAGTGGTCCAGAGAGGAGGGGACCAAGGGCAGCCCGGAGACTATGTGTGCCAACCCCCTGAAGGCCGCAGTGAGTGGAGGTGCACGGCACGTGGGGGAGCTCAGTGCAGCTGCCCCATTTCACGGAGGAGACGCTGAGCCCCGGAGATGGGGCCCTGCACCTCACAGAGCATCTTGGTGCCACCAGCGGCAGCACACAGCAGGTGCTCAGGGGCCATCACAAGAATGGACAGACTCAACCACAATAAACAGACATAAAAAAGAATGGATGGATGTGTGTCCCGTTAGGAAGACGTCTTTTTTTAAAAAAACAGGGAAAACTGTTTAACTCACACAGCACCCTCCTCATAACATGCCAGTAGAGTGGGGCAGAGCTACCCCCAAGTATCCAAATCAGAGCCACAGAAGGCCGTGGAAGTGACCAGTCCAACCGGGTCCGTGGCTCTTGGGGGTGGGTGGGGCGACTGGCTGGAGGTGCAGAAATGTAATAAGAAAGAACACGTGGCACCAGGGTGCCACCCAGGAGTAGGTGGGCATGGGGGGCAGGCGGGGACAGAGCTGGGACTGAGCAGAGCTGACAGTCGCAGAAGCAAGCGCCACTTCACCAACCCCTCCACGCCCCAGCAGCGTCCCCTGGTGGCCATATTGGGGCACACCACCCTGCTCCGCAAAGGCCCAGGTCAGGTGAGGGATGGCGAGGGCGCTTCAGCGTCTGGCTGTCTCTATACTCTTCACATTCTTAGCTCTAAATTACGAATAAGCTGCATCTGTAAAAGGATTCACCCCATACCCCTACCCTTCTCTGACCCCCAACCGATAACAGCCGTCATCCCTCTCCTCCCTTTTCCACCGTCTTTGCGAGGCTCACTGGGGTGGGGTGTTAGTCCGGGACCCACATGACTCTGACAATGATAGGTTTTGTCGGCTGGTGTCTGGATGTGTGTGTTTCCCAGGCTCAGAAGGTGGCAACAGTCTCCCTCCAACCAGCCATCACCATGGTAACACACAGTCGCCACAAACAGCATCCTCCTAGCATGCGCCGGGGTGAAGTTTCTCATAGGAGACCACAGCATCCTCCCAGCAAGCACCGGGGTGGAGTTTCTCATAGGAGACCACAGCATCCTCCCAGCATGCACNATTTCACGGAGGAGACGCTGAGCCCCGGAGATGGGGCCCTGCACCTCACAGAGCATCTTGGTGCCACCAGCGGCAGCACACAGCAGGTGCTCAGGGGCCATCACAAGAATGGACAGACTCAACCACAATAAACAGACATAAAAAAGAATGGATGGATGTGTGTCCCGTTAGGAAGACGTCTTTTTTTAAAAAAACAGGGAAAACTGTTTAACTCACACAGCATCCTCCTCATAACATGCCAGTAGAGTGGGGCAGAGCTACCCCCAAGTATCCAAATCAGAGCCACAGAAGGCCGTGGAAGTGACCAGTCCAACCGGGTCCGTGGCTCTTGGGGGTGGGTGGGGCGACTGGCTGGAGGTGCAGAAATGTAATAAGAAAGAACACGTGGCACCAGGGTGCCACCCAGGAGTAGGTGGGCATGGGGGGCAGGCGGGGACAGAGCTGGGACTGAGCAGAGCTGACAGTCGCAGAAGCGCCACTTCACCAACCCCTCCACGCCCCAGCAGCGTCCCCTGGTGGCCATATTGGGGCACACCACCCTGCTCCGCAAAGGCCCAGGTCAGGTGAGGGATGGCGAGGGCGCTTCAGCGTCTGGCTGTCTCTATACTCTTCACATTCTTAGCTCTAAATTACGAATAAGCTGCATCTGTAAAAGGATTCACCCCATACCCCTACCCTTCTCTGACCCCCAACCGATAACAGCCGTCATCCCTCTCCTCCCTTTTCCACCGTCTTTGCGAGGCTCACTGGGGTGGGGTGTTAGTCCGGGACCCACATGACTCTGACAATGATAGGTTTTGTCGGCTGGTGTCTGGATGTGTGTGTTTCCCAGGCTCAGAAGGTGGCAACAGTCTCCCTCCAACCAGCCATCACCATGGTAACACACAGTCGCCACAAACAGCATCCTCCTAGCATGTGCCGGGGTGAAGTTTCTCATAGGAGACCACAGCATCCTCCCAGCAAGCACCGGGGCGGAGTTTCTCATAGGAGACCACAGCATCCTCCCAGCATGCACTGGGGCGGAGTTTCTCATAGGCGACCACAGCATCCTCCCAGCATGCACTGGGCGGAGTTTCTCATAGGAGACCACAGCATTCTCCCAGTATGCACTGGGGTGAAGCTTCTCATATCAGACCACAGCACCCTCCCAGCAAGCACAAGGGTGGAGTTTCTCATATCAGATCAGAGCATCCTCCCAGCATGCACCGGGGTGAAGTTTCTCATATCAGATCACAGCATCCTCCCAGCAAGCACCGGGGTGGAGTTTCTCATAGGAGACCACAGCATCCTCCCAGCATGCACTGGGCGGAGTTTCTCATAGGAGACCACAGCATTCTCCCAGTATGCACTGGGGTGAAGCTTCTCATATCAGACCACAGCACCCTCCCAGCAAGCACAAGGGTGGAGTTTCTCATATCAGATCAGAGCATCCTCCCAGCATGCATCGGGGTGAAGTTTCTCATATCAGATCACAGCAACCTCCCAGCAAGCACCAGGGTGGAGTTTCTCATATCAGATCACAGCATCCTCCCAGCAAGCACCGGGGTGGAGTTTCTCATAGGAGACCACAGCATCCTCCCAGCATGCACTGGGTGGAGTTTCTCATAGGAGACCACAGCATCCTCCCAGCATGCACTGGGCGGAGTTTCTCATAGGAGACCACAGCATTCTCCCAGTATGCACTGGGGTGAAGCTTCTCATATCAGACCACAGCACCCTCCCAGCAAGCACAAGGGTGGAGTTTCTCATATCAGATCAGAGCATCCTCCCAGCATGCACCGGGGTGAAGTTTCTCATATCAGATCACAGCATCCTCCCAGCAAGCACCGGGGTGGAGTTTCTCATAGGAGACCACAGCATCCTCCCAGCATGCACTGGGCGGAGTTTCTCATAGGAGACCACAGCATTCTCCCAGTATGCACTGGGGTGAAGCTTCTCATATCAGACCACAGCACCCTCCCAGCAAGCACAAGGGTGGAGTTTCTCATATCAGATCAGAGCATCCTCCCAGCATGCACCGGGGTGAAGTTTCTCATATCAGATCACAGCATCCTCCCAGCAAGCACCGGGGTGGAGTTTCTCATAGGAGACCACAGCATCCTCCCAGCATGCACTGGGCGGAGTTTCTCATAGGAGACCACAGCATTCTCCCAGTATGCACTGGGGTGAAGCTTCTCATATCAGACCACAGCACCCTCCCAGCAAGCACAAGGGTGGAGTTTCTCATATCAGATCAGAGCATCCTCCCAGCATGCACCGGGGTGAAGTTTCTCATATCAGATCACAGCATCCTCCCAGCAAGCACCGGGGTGGAGTTTCTCATAGGAGACCACAGCATCCTCCCAGCATGCACTGGGCGGAGTTTCTCATAGGAGACCACAGCATTCTCCCAGTATGCACTGGGGTGAAGCTTCTCATATCAGACCACAGCACCCTCCCAGCAAGCACAAGGGTGGAGTTTCTCATATCAGATCAGAGCATCCTCCCAGCATGCACCGGGGTGAAGTTTCTCATATCAGATCACAGCATCCTCCCAGCAAGCACCGGGGTGGAGTTTCTCATAGGAGACCACAGCATCCTCCCAGCATGCACTGGGCGGAGTTTCTCATAGGAGACCACAGCATTCTCCCAGTATGCACTGGGGTGAAGCTTCTCATATCAGACCACAGCACCCTCCCAGCAAGCACAAGGGTGGAGTTTCTCATATCAGATCAGAGCATCCTCCCAGCATGCACCGGGGTGAAGTTTCTCATATCAGATCACAGCATCCTCCCAGCAAGCACCGGGGTGGAGTTTCTCATAGGAGACCACAGCATCCTCCCAGCATGCACTGGGGCGGAGTTTCTCATAGGCGACCACAGCATCCTCCCAGCATGCACTGGGGTGGAGTTTCTCATAGGAGACCACAGCATCCTCCCAGCAAGCACCGGGGCAGAGTTTCTCATAGGAGACCACAGCATCCTCCCAGCATGCACCGGGGTGGAGTTTCTCATAGGAGACCACAGCATTCTCCCAGTATGCACTGGGATGAAGCTTCTCATATCAGACCACAGTACCCTCCCAGCAAGCACAAGGGTGGAGTTTCTCATATCAGATAACAGCATCCTCCCAGCAAGCACCGAGGTGGAGTTTCTCATAGGCAACCACAGACAGACTTCTGCCTCTGTGAGGAGTCCACTCGGCACCCGGTGTGCACACTTGGGGGAAGGGCAGGCACACCCACCCAGATGCACACAGCGTCCCGTCGAGGTGGGCTCAAAACCAGGCACTTCCCCCATGTGAGACTGCAGGGCTGTTCTTTCCATGACCACGGAGGGCCTCCCACACGCACACACGCCTCAGACGCACCCCTCCGCGGTCTGGCCGGCAGCCCGTGGGGGCCGTCACGTCAGGCTCACAGGCACCCCACCCGCCACCCCACAGACGTGCACACGGAGAGTTGTGTGGATGTGTCTCCCACCACAAGTGCAGAGGGAAAAGCTGGCAGCAAAGCGCAGGGGTCCCTAGGGCTGGAGATGGGACAGCGCCCTGGGAAGATGCCAGCAAGCAGGGCTCTTTCTGCCTGAAGCCTGACCCGGGTAGCAGGCTTCCCCGGACAGCAAGATCATGCATCTCCTGAGTCCCGAAGGAAGGGCTGCCGAGTGGTACCGTAGGTCCAGTCCGCACGGCCAAGGACAGGTGCTGGCGGCAGCCCCCACCCCTTTCCTTCTGACCTGGAGTGAGGCATTTCACCACCCCGCTGGGCTGTATGCTCTACGAAGAGGGGAGAAGAGTGGTACCCACTCCCCGGGCTGTCAGGGGGATTAAAAAGCTGACATGGGTGCTACGCACACAGTAAATTCTCCACAGGAGTGGGGTAGGGTCGGGGGGTGACCTGGGCTGGCTGGAGCTACCTGCCTTCCCCAGCTCTTCGCCTTGGATCTGAAACCTGACGTAGTAGGTGAGAGGACAAGGACCCCAAGAGATTTAGGGGCATGCCTCACCCAGCAGGCACATTTCCCCAAGCTCTGCACAGCTTGAAATACCGGCTGACAATGACGGGAACTTCAGAGGCTGCCAGGTGAACACTTGAGACTCACCTGCAATACATTCGGTTCAGCCTGGGGTGGGGCCCAGCCTCTAGACTGGCTCCTGCCTCCCGAGTGGATGGACCAGGCAGGAACCAACAAGAGGAACGGAAGTGCCTCAAGAGGAAGATTTTCAAGCCCCAGCATTTCGAGCTCAAAAGAAGCAGCATGTCACTCCAGCCGGAGAGGGTTAGGCTTGTGAGCAGCACCAGGTGGGGAGGGGCGGGCCCGAGGCTCCAGCACTAGAGGCCTTGCCCTGGCTGCCCCGTGTTGCCCTGGGGTGGAGAGGCACTCAGATGTCACCAGTGGCGGTGACCACTGTGTAAAGGACCTGTCTAAGACAGCACAAGATACATCCACCTAGAAACCCAGGCTAGAGGACCTGAGAGAGGCATCTCTCTCTCTCACACACACCCTCTCTCAGCAACTTCCAAAAAGAAAAAAAAAATCTCTTCTGACCCTATTGTCCCAAGGATAGCACCTAAGTCTTCTCTAAATTCTAAAATTTGTCACAGTTTAGGCTTCTAATACACACAGGTGAAATATCAGTATAATAAGTTACAGTTCAGTTGCTCAGTTCGACTGTTCGACTCTTTGCGACCCCATGGACTGCAGCATGCCAGGCCTCCCTGTCTGTCACCAAATCCCGGAGTTCACTCAAACTCATGTCCATCGAGTCGGTGATGACATCCAACCATCTCATCCTCTGTTGCCCCCTTCTCCTCCCACCTTCAATCTTTCCCAGCATCAGGGTCTTTTCAGATGAGTCAGCTCTTCACATCAGGTGGCCAAAGTATTGGAGTTTCAGCTTCAGCATCAGTCCTTCCAATGAATATTCAGGACAGATTTCCTTTAGGATGGACTGGTTGGATCTCCTTGCTACCCAAGGGACTCTCAAAAGTCTTCTCCAACATCACAGTTCAAAAGCATCAATTCTTTGGTGCTCAGCTTTCTTTATAGTCCAAGTCTCAGATTTATACATGACTACTGGAAAAACCATAGCTTTGACTAAGAGCCAGTTATAAACACACATCTCTCTGACAACATGACCCCTAACCAGAAGGTCCTTGGGCATCTGTGCCACCACATGACCCCCAGTGTCTATAGATGACCACTCTGTGGACACCGAGTCCCACATCTTTGGGAGTCTGACTCATTTCTGTCCGTCTCCTCTGCTCAAGGACATGACCTTCAAGGTCTGGCCGGGGCAGGCACTGCAGGCCCACCTCACGTAGCCTCACTGCTCGGAGGTCATATGGGTGGGTTCTCTGGACACTGGCAGCCAGTGACCCTGCCCTCGATGGACTCCCAAGGGCCGTGGCCTCTGAAGGCTCTGTCCCGTGTGAGGCCTGGT
>SJYW01031072.1:79068-91047 GCA_006410735.1 Raphicerus campestris | reverse complement strand
CCATTGAATGGAACCAAATCCCCAAGGAAAAGCCCCTGGAGAGCTCACCCTCCCGGGGAGCCCAGCCTTTCCCCCACACCCATGTCCCCCATGGGGTGTGGGTTCTGGAAGAACCCACAGGTCCTCCTGCTGGAGCCTTCTCAAGGGCAGAGATGTTCGAACAGCAGGTCTCTGCTGTGTGCCAAGGGCCTCCTGGGACCAGGGACACACAGGGCTCGGGGCAGCCGGGGAGCCCGGGGTGGGGCAGAGAGGGGCCTTCAGAGGACAGGGGCCCCACGCGCCCCCGAGCAGACACGGAGAAGTCGGTGTTCTCTGTGTTCATCCTCTTCCCTGGTGCGAGGGACCGTCCTGGACCCATCAGGCCGGAGCAGGACGCGGAGCCGAGAGGCTGGGACGGGCTGAGGCCCGAGGCGTCCTCCAGAGGAGACCGCGGACCAGAAAACCAGAAGCTGGGGCTGGCCGCCTGCCTCTGAGAAATACACAGGCCCTTGGCTGAGCTGAGCCCACCTGTCCCCCTACCTTGGAAGCCAAGAGGCAAAGTATCGGGTATTAAGCGCTCCCTGTGTGTCAGGAGGTGGCGCTAGTGGTAAAGAACCCCCCTGCCAATGCAGGAGACATAGGAGGTGTGGGCTGGATCCCTGGGTGGGGAAGGTGCCCTGGAGGAGGAGGGCATGGCAACCCACTCCAGTGTTCTTGCCTGGGAAGTCCCAGGACAGAGGAGCCTGGCGGCTGCAGTCTAAAGGTTTGCAGAGTCAGAACGACTGAAGTGACTTAGCTCGCACCCTGTGCCAAAGCCCTTCACATTCATGGCACCAGGGGGGTGGGCCCTGCAGCTCGGGGTTGGGGGTGTGTTGGGGGGGGGAGGGGAGGGCCCAGCGTCTCCTGCCCGTCAGGGATCTTCAGTGAAAAAGCACTTAACAGCATACTGGGCCCAGGGAACCCCTGCCTCCCCAGCCGCCAGGGGCTCCAGCATCCGTCAGCAGACAGCCCTTTCTCAGCAGTGTGGTGCTGACCGCCCACCAAAGCCGGCATCCCAGGGCCTGTCCGTGGTCCACCTCAGCTCGCTGGCAATTCAGGACACGGTCTCCTTGCAAATGACCCCAGCCCCTCACAGCAGGAGGTCCCCACAGCTGTGAGCCCTGCCCTCCCGGCCATCCATCATCAGTGAGACTGCAGACGCTGGGAGGGGGCGGGGGTCGGCCCGCACCAGGTCCGGCTCTAGGCAGCACCAGCTCCAGGCGGCACTCACGCTGTCTGCTTCAAGGACAGAGAGGGCCAGGCCCTCAGGTTTCTTGCCTGGTGCCCCCACCTCCCATCACAGTCAGCAGCTCCCATCTGCTCCCACTTCTCGTGGCGGGGTGGCCCGGTGATGACTCGGGGCTCTGGCCCCCTCCCTGCCCCCACCCACTGCTGACAGTTGCCATGGGAACAGTAGGCTGGGCTCCTGGGGACCAGGCTCCTCTCCTCCACAGAAAGAGTTTAGCACAGAAGTGCCCAGCCCAAGCCAGAGGCCGCGGGCGGCTCAGGCGGTTTCAGACAGACCCCTCTCCCACCTGCAGCCCAAGGCCTGGGCGGCCACGCCATCCGCAGCACCCTGGGCTTCTGCGGGGTGAGAGCTCAGTGTCTCCCGGCTGACTTTCAAGGCCTCCAGGAGAACTGGCCTGACCTTGCACCACTTCCCCTGTGCCACCACCCCTCATGCTCCATCCCCTGCTGCTCTCTAAAGGGCCTTCCCTGCTGGGTGACTCCTCCCTGTGCTTCAGTGCCCAGCCACACCTCCTCCAGGAAGCCCTCCTGGCCACCTCAGTGATCACTTCCGCAAACGATGGAACACCTGGTGCCTGCGTCACTCTGGACCAGCAGCACGTCCGACTTTTGCAGGAACCACTCCTGGCACCTGCTGGCCTCATTCCCCCTGCCCATACGACATCGCTGTGTAACCGCACCTCCACCCCAACAGCCCAGGAACGCTTGCCTGAACGCAGACCTCCTAGGCTGGAGAGACGCCACTCGTCTTGCCCTGGGGTCCCTGCTGGAGCCCGTGGCAGGCTTGCCCACAGCCTGCACACTGCATCTCTGTCCACCCCTCACCTCCTCACCCTCTGTCTGCCTCCAGGGCAGAGGCCAAACTCTCGTCCTCAAGGGCCTGGCACCTGCTCCAAGGAGCACAGACGTCCACCCGTCCCGCCTTGAGGGACCGCCGCCGCCCACCTTCTGGCTCTCCCTCAGGGAGACTTTCACCACCGCACCCCCTGCCCCGCCCCGCCAGCAGTGCCCTCAGTTCTGTGCGGGTCTGCGCTGGACCGCTTCAGGCCGCTCACAGTATGCGCTTTTCTTCCTCCCTGACACCTCAGCCCCCGTTCCCCTGGCCCAGACACAAATCAGAGGAAAGCGGCTCCCCCGACACCAGAAACGCTTTCCACGGGGCTCAGGAACTCACTCTAAAGGTCTCCCTGCATTTCTCAGGCCATCACAAACCCCTGTTACCTGTCGGCCTCGTGGTTTTCCTGGGGAGGCAGACCCGTGGGATGGCTCTTTAACATGCAGTGAAAAAAGCTATAAACTTCTCCATCCCAGACCCATGGGGCTGGGATCCCAGGGATCCCGACCAGCAAGGGTCCCGACCAGTCTGCCCAACACCCGGTCTGGCAGCTTTTCAGAGGCTGCTTGAGCTCTCCGGGCGCCATCTCCCCCAGGCAGCCCATCCCAACAAGTCGGGGCCACACCTCCCTGGGTTCCACCGTCTGCCTCCTCTTGGAGCCACAACTGCTAAATTATGCAAAGTAAGTAAGGCCCAACAAAAACGTGGGCCTTGGCCTTAGAACTCCTGGAGAATCCCCGGTCAGCAGATGTGCTGTGATTAGCAGGAGATGTGCGTTCAATCCCTGGGTTGGGAAGATCCCCTGGAGAAGGAAATGGCAACCCACCCCAGTGTTCTCACCTGGGAAATCCCATGGACAAAGGAGCTTGGGGAGCTACAGTCTATGGCATCGCAGAGTCAGGTACGACTTAGCGACTCAGGAGTAGCAGGAAGTCCATGAAGACCCCTGGTCACCACGCTGGCTGGTCGCCCAGCTTGCGCTCAGTTGCCCCCACGCTCCCAGGAGACACACGCAGGCCTTAACCACAAGGTCGGGGAGTGGGCTGCACGCCTCGGAGCCCAGGGCCAGCCCTGTGGCTCCCGACCAGCCCCTCCTTAATGGAGATAGGATTTATCAAAGCGAGAAGACCCATTCTATCAAGTAGGGGACAGGGAGGGGGATAAAAAGACGTTCGACTCCCCACTGTCAGCCAGAGACCCTAATGAATCTTTTGCTTCCGAAGATGATTATCGGACAGAATAATTCATCGCTAGAGATTAATTGGACTAATTATGTTGGCTTTCAGAATCCCCTGAATAATGACTTTCTCTGGGGTGGGTGTCAGGGATAATTGCGTGATATCTGAGCCTCTTCCCCCAGTGAAAGGCCTGCAGAAAGGTATCTCCGGCTCTGAAGGGTGGGCAGGATGGCTCCATGTCAGCTCTGGCCTGCTTAGAAGGGGCCCGTATTTCACGTGGAAGCCCTTTATGAGGGAGGGGTCATCACGCCTCACGACCTTCCTCCACCCTCCCTCAGCATGCTGTTCAGGACACCCTGCTCGTCCCGGGACATTCCTTCTCCTCGATGCTGTGGGGTCAGGGAGCCCAGGAGCTGAGTGACCCGCCCTCACGCTGGGCTCGCGCTCCTGCCCACGAGCCTGCCGGGCCCCTCCCCCAGATCCGCCCGGTCCCTGCCGCCCCCGGATCCGCACACACGAGGACGAGCGGCTCCAGTCTGGCACCTCTGCCTTCTCTCCCTCTTTAAATTAAGAGTCGACAGACGCTGACTACACAAAAAAAGAATTTAGTGTTTAAATAACACAGCCAGGTTAACCTGACACATGTGATGGCCGGGCCTGTCATCATCCTGTTCAGCGGTGATTAGACACAAGATGGCCAGGCGCTCATTCTCCTAACCGTGCGGCCAAACAACGGACGCTTAGGACGGCGGCGGAGGGCGTGGCACGCTGCCCTGGCTCCCACCTTCTCCCACCCAGGCAGGGCTCTGGAGGAACTAGCTTCCCCCGCTTCTCCTGGGCAGTCTCTACAAACTAAGTTAGTTTCAGGAGACAGTGGGGATCACATTACTTTTAGGGCTCCAGTCTATTTAGAACCCATATCCAGGGCAGGTAGATGGTAGCTTTAGAACCACTGACTCCACTGAGGTATGTAAGCCAAGAGTCTTAAATGTTCAGAGATCTCATTTTTATTTCACCTGAAAAATGGGACTAATTAAACATCCAGATGTTCCAGCTGGATTTAGAAAACGCAGAGGAGCCAGAGATCAGACTGCCGATGTCCACAGGATCACAGAAAAAGCAAGCGAGTTCCGTTTCATTGACTATGCTAAAACCTTTGACTGTGTGGACCACAAGAAACTGGAAAATTCTTAAAGACATGGAAATACCAGAACACCTTTCCTGCTTCCTGAGAAACGTGTATGCAAATCAAGAAGCAACAGTTAGAATCCGACCTGGAACAAGAGACTGTTACAAAATTGGGAAGGAGTGCGCCAAGGCTGCGTACTGTCACCCTGCTTGTTTAACTTATACGCAGAGTGCACCATGAGAAATGCTGGGCTGGATGAAGCACAAGCTGGAATCAAGATTGCCGGGAGAAATATCAATCACCTCAGATATGCAGATGACACCACCCTTATGGAAGAAAGAGAAGAGAACGAAAGAGCCTCTTGATGAAAGTGAAAGAGGAGAGTGAAAAAGGTGGCTTAAAGCTCCACACTCAGAAAACGAAGATCATGGCATCTGGTCCCATCACTTCATGGGAAATAGATGGGGAAACAGTGGAAACAGTGAGAGACTTTATTTTCTTGGGCTCCAAAATCACTGCAGATGCTGACTGCAGCCATGAAATTAAGATGCTGCTCCTGGGAAGAAAAGCTATGACCAACCTAGACAGCATATTAAAAAGCAGAGATATTACTTTGCTGACAAAAGTCCATATAGTTAAAGCTATGGTTTTTCCAGTGGTCATGTATGGATGTGACAGTTGGACTATAAAGAAAGCTGAGCACTGAAGAACTGATGCTTTTGAAATGTGGTGTTGGAGAAGACTCTCGAGAGTCCCTTGGACTGCAAGCAGATTCAACCAGCCCATCCTAAAGGAGATTAGCCCTGAATATTCACTGGAAGGCCTGATGCTGAAGCAGAAGATCCAATGCTTTGGCCACCGGATGCGAAGAGCCAACTCTTTAGAAAAGACCCTGAGGCTAGGAAAGATTAAAGGCAGGAGGAGAAGGGGACGGCAGAGGACAGATGGTTGGATGGCATCACTGACTCAATGGACGTGAGTTTGAGCAAGCTCTGGGAGTTGGTGAAGGACAGGGAGGCCTGGAGTGCTGCAGGCCCTGGAGTAGAAGGGTCAGCAACAAAGAAACATCTGCTTCTTAGGGTTGTTGAGACGGTTAACTTAGAGAACATCTGTTAAGTTCCGGCGCAGGGGAAGGACTCAAGAGCAGCAGTCGCGAGTATTCCTCTCATCTCGGCCACTCTGGCCTCAGCTCTCAACAACCCCCAATCCCAGCTGCGGACGTGCGCTCTCCCCTCCCTCACCTGGAGCTGGAGGGATGTCTGTCAGGCAGACTGGTGACGTGGTTTCGGGGAAGACATTCCTGCTCCACCCTCCACCCAAGGCCCCTGTTTTGTTTTTTTCTATCAAACTGTCCTGTAGTAGCTGCCAGTGTCAGCCAGTGAAATATATTCGGTTAAATATCGATGGGGAAAGACTGTGAGGGTCATTGGTTAATTTGTGTAGCAATTTGTATAATCCTGTACATACTGGCAAAGAAGACCTTCCTAAAAGCATGGTTTTCTTCCAGGGGAGAAAAGGATGAACCTAGGACGAAGGCTGCAAGAGCTGAAAGGTTTCTGTCAACGGGTAACCTTGCGTGACTGCAGAGCACCTTCCACCCGGGAAGGAGCCTCTGAATTGAGTGGCAAAGCAGCTGCCTTCGGAGTTCTCTCGGCAAACCTGAGCCTCTGCCACCCTGCGGAGGGCAGGGCAAGGGTGAGGGCGGGGTGGGGGGGGTGTGAGGCCGCTGCAGGGGTCGGCCGTTCTCCAAAAGGGATGGGCAGACTGTGACCAGGAGGAGCCTCAGGGCTCTTTAGGAGGCAAAGACAGACAAGAGCCAGAGAAAAGCCACGTCCAGGGGCTCCTGGACCAGCAAGTGGGTTCAGGGGCTGGGGTACGATGGGGATGCAAGCGGCAGCAGCCTTGCAGCAGAATCACAAGGCTGTCAGTTCAGCGTGAAGAAATGTGTTTAGAAGCGCCTGGGACCCCCTCAAGACCAAGTGCAGTTAACAAGAGGGCATCCAATGGCGGTCAGGCCTGCACCCCAAACACTCAAGATGCAGTAGCAGATCTCTGAAGTCTGAAGGCGTCTTGTCTCACAGTTTTCCCCATCGGTGTGCCATGCCACACAGCATGTGGGAGGGAGCCCCGGCCTCCACGGTGAAAGCACCAATCCTAATCACTAGGCTGCCAGGGAACTCCCTTGTCCCACAGTTTAATCAGATTGTGTTCCAAGCATCCAGACTAAAGAAATGAGCGTTTTGATGGGAACCTTGGGGAATGGTGGATCTGGACAAGCAGCCGGGGCTGGGGACAGGGAGGCGGCCAGGGCCAGCACGACCCCTCCTCCAGGAGCGCAGGCCAGCAGCCCCTGCCTCTGGTCAGGTGCGGGCCTTCCCACCCTCCTTCCTGGGTCTGGAGCCTCAGGAGGGCGTGAACCCAAGCTCAGTGAGCTGAGGACAGCCTGTCCTGCTGCCCCGCAGAAGTGTCTCGCAGGAAGTGAGCCCCGGGCAAGGGCAGCTCAGATCGGACCGGCATGGTTCCCCACGAAGCCTGAGTCCACTGGGCACCCTGCGGTTCCAGCGCGGGGCACTTGGCGGACAGGCCGTGGGCAGGGGACCTGAAGAGGGGAGGCGCTGGGGTCTGCTGCCTGCCTGCCACCAGCTGCCTGTGTCCCTGGGCCAGGCCCTCATTTGGAAAATCATCTAGAAAGCATTCAGCTTGTGGGCTCTGTTCAGAGACACGCGAGCCGTGACTGGCCGCAGGGCGGGGAGCGCTGGCTGCTGGCCGGGGGCAGGCCTGCTGAGCTGAGGGTTCTGCCGTGGGTGGTAACAGAACCACCGTCTGGCCTCAACCCTGGAAGTATCAGGTGCCCTGGGAAC
The DNA here is from genome assembly GCA_006410735.1 of Raphicerus campestris. Lineage (NCBI taxonomy): Eukaryota > Metazoa > Chordata > Mammalia > Artiodactyla > Bovidae > Raphicerus > Raphicerus campestris. Next base: position 83,778 of record SJYW01031072.1, on the reverse strand, counting down.
CAGATACAGCAGGAAATGAACAGAGACACCCAAACACAGGGTAACAGACACCCTGGCGCGGGCTGCAGGCGGCTTCCCGCAGAGTATCACCCAGAGCTCGTGCACCCACCGCCCCAGGGCTGAGAGGCCTGCGGAGCCGTGACTCCCTTCAAAGTCCAGCCGGTCTGGGACACACCCGCAGGCCCAGTGCAGAGCCTCCAGGGAGCAGCTCTCCAGAAGAGACAGGCTTGAAGGAGCTGTGTGAGGAGAGGCGGGGGTGCGGTGGGTGCACGGTGCCACCAGCTCAGCAGACGTGCACCCGAGCGAGCTCCAGGAGCCAGGGAGGACAGGCCAGCCTGCTGCGGCCCACGGTCACCACGAGCCTGATGCGGCGTAGCGGCTGCACACACACAGCAGAAGGAGCGTTACGACGAGCCGTGTGGTGCCACACTGACTGGGCACAGGGACGGTAACTAGTGTCTGTTATTTCCGTTATATTAAATACTAGGGGGTGTGTGCGCAGGCTTCCCAGGCCGAGCTGGTGCTAAAGAATCTGCCTGTCAATGCAGGAGATGCCTGAGACCTGGGTTCGACCCCTGGGTGTGGAAGAGCCCCTGGAGGAGGAAAAGGCAACCCACTCCAGGATTCTTGCTTGGAGAATCCGCAGGACAGAGGAGCCTGGTGGGCTACAGCCCATAGGGTTGTAAGAGTCAGACATGACTGCAGCAACTCAGCATGCATGCACACGCGTGTGTGTGTACACAGCTTGGCACACACATACATGTCCTCATTCTGTCCACTGAAGGGGCCTAGGAGCAGTGGTGCCCCAGGACCAGTGAGACCACCAGCACCAGATCCTGGCTTCTAACACCATCCTCCAATGAAAGGACAGGACCCCTTGGAGAAACGGCTGGTTCTTGAACAGGGAATACGCAACATGAGTCTGGAGCACTTTGTAGGGCCAGAAAGGAGGAAACTAAAGCAAATCAGGTGTGTCAAAGGGACACAGGCGCCAACTAAAAGCTCTCCACCGACAGCCAAAGCTGAAGCAGTTTGACCAAAATAAAAAACACAGGATCAGAGCCTAACTCAAACAATGAAATAAACAACCACGAGTGCATGTTGACCTAACTAGAGAAATGGAGAGCAGAGACACCTCCTGCAGGAGGATTTACGTGGACACTCTCCTGGCGGGAGGTGGAACCTACCTGCTTGCCTCCCTGATGAGGCTGCACAGGGTAACCACCTTCCGGGGGGCGCACCCTGGAGAAAAGGGGAGGGGGACTTTGCTGGGGAAACATGACCACGCTGTCAGCCGGACGATCACGGTGAACAACGGTAGATCATGTTGGGAGTAAACACCCTTCGTCAGAGGTCGTGAGAAGGACACTCTGCCTCCGCGGCCATCAGGCCTCTGCCAACCATCAGGGCCATGCTGAGGCCCCACAAGCTGCCTGGCAGTCCTATCCAGGGCCATCCCACTGGAAAGACTGAGAAACAGGCAGGCCCAAAGCAGCCCAAGGACGCAGGAGGACGAATGGACTGTGGTCCTCGGGTGGGATCCGGACACAGAAGGGCACGGGGTGGAAACCAAGGCAATCCAAACAGAGCGTGGGCCTCAGCTGGCAGTGACGCTTCAGTCCCGGCTCGCTGACGCTGACAAGCGAGCCACAGGGACCGCGACACAGCGACACGGGAACTGGGCGCGGGGCCCGCGGCGGCTCCCAGCAGCGTCCTCGCAACGTTCTGCGAGTCTGAAGCTACTCTGAGACGTTCAAGTTTATTAAAAGACAAAAAGCTGCATGCACGGGATTCCGAAGCACAGCGGGGGCATGCATCACGTGACACGCGCGATGATGAGGACTCAGCCCTGCCAGCGAGGGGTTTGGAGTCTGACCAGGGAGGATGGGGCAGCTGCCAGGCAAGAGGCCGAGGAGTGAAAACCAACAGCGTCGCCCGACAGGCACTGTCAGAGGAGGGCTGCCTGGGGGTCAGGGAGGCTCACCCTTGGGGTGGGGGAGGGGCGTAAAGAAATATCTGAAAAAGATGGGCAAGGCTTTCTAGGAGGACGCTGGAGGCAGTGGGTGTTTTAGGCTACGACAGAGACGGGAAAACTGGGGCAGGTCTGGGAACCGCAGAGCCCAGCGTAAGCACAGACAGGGCAGCATCCCCCAGGGCCCATGGACCATTGTCCTCCAGAAATCCCCACGCGAAGAGGATCCCAGGCCACGTGGGGATTCTGCACCCTCTCACTAGCTCCAGGGCAGTCACCAGCTGCAGTGACCCGACACAGGCTCTGAGAAGTCCTGCAATAGAGAACCCCATCTAACCCTGCTCAGCTGGGACTTCCCAGATGCACGAAACCAAGGGTCTTGTATTTTTCAGCAGAGTCAATATACAAGTTCCACCCGACTTACTCAGGAAAACGCTGGCAGATGGCTTGGGCCGAGAAGACAAAGGGGAAGCCAGGAGGGCAGGGAGGTGTGCCCTGGGCGGCCTTGGGCAAGAAACGAGAGCGCTGTCCTGAGCAGCCTTGGGGACCACCCCATGGGGGGCAACGCAGCCCCAGCTGTGCCCAGGAGGGCACCCCCAGAGCGGAGCTGGGGCAAGCCAGAGACAGGGACCCAGGATGCTCTTATGAGGGGCTGACGTGTGGGTTAAGCAATGGGGGTATTTCCCAGGGAGAAGCAACCAGATTGTTGAGTGGCTGAGCCAAGGTGGAGTCAGAGCCAGGGAGTGGGGATGGAAGAGGCGTGGAGCCCCAAGGCTGGGCCGCCACCAGTCACAACCCCCCCACGCACCTCCTTTCTCTGTTCCCAAAGACCAAGACAGACGTGGCACCGCCAGACCTCACTAGGCAAAGGGGACCGCAGGATACACTCCATTCAAGCAACAGAACAGAGAGGCAGGCCTGGGCCGTAACTCAGAGCCAAACAGCGAGAGCGCACACGACACGGGCCAGGAAAGGAGAGGGGCCTCCCTGCTGGTCTGGTGCCTGAGACCGACATCAGACGCAGGGGGCCTGGCTCTGATCCCTGGTCAGAATTCTCAGGCTTCAACAGTACGTGAACCATGAACTTCCAGATGTTCAAGCTGGATTTAGAAAAGGCAGAGGAACCAGAGATCAAATTGCCAACATCTGCTGGATCATCGAAAAAGCAAGAGAGTTCCAGAAAAACATCTATTTCTGCTTTATTGACTACGCGGAAGCCTTTGACTCTGTGGATCACAACAAACTATGGAACATTTTCAAGAGATGGGAATACCAGACCACCTGACCCGCCTCCTGAGAAATCTGTATGCAGGTCAGGAAGCAACAGTTAGAACTGGACATGGAACAACAGACTGGTTCCAATTAGGAAAAGGAGTACATCAAGGCTGTATATTGTCACCCTGCTTATTTAACTTATATGCAGAGTACATTGTGAGAAACGCTGGGCTGGAAGAAGCACAAGCTGGAATCAAGATTGCTGGGAGAAATGTCAATCACTCAGATATGCAGATGACACCACCCTTATGGCAGAAAGTGAAGAGGAGCTAAAAAGCCTCTTGATGAAAGTGAGAGAGGCGAGTGAAAAAGTTGGCTTAAAGCTCAACATTCAGAAATCTAAAATCATGGCATCTGGTTCCATCACTTTATGGCAAATAGATGGGGAAACAGTGGAAACAGTGTCAGACTTTATTTTGGGGGGCTCCAAAATCACTGCAGATGGTGACTGCAGCCATGAAATTAAAAGACATTTACTCCTTGGAAGTAAAGTTATGACCAACCTGGACAGCATATAAAAAAGCAGAAACATTACTTTGCTGACTAAGGTCTGTCTAGTCAAGGCTATGGTTTTTCCTGTGGTCATGTATGGATGTGAGAGTTGGATTGTGAAGAAGGTTGAGCACCGAAGAATTGATGCTTTTGAACTGTGGTGTTGGAGAAGACTCTTGAGAGTCCCTTGGAGTGCAAGGAGATCCAACCAGTCCATCCTAAAGGAAATCACTCCTGAGTGTTCACTGGAAGGACTGATGCTGAAGCTGAAACTCCAATACTTTGGCCACCTGATGTAAAGAAGTGACTCACTAGAAAAGACCCTGATGCTGGAAAAGATTGAAGGCAGGAGAAGAAGGGGACAACAGAGGATGAGATGGTTGGATGTCATCACCGACTCAATGGACGTGGGTTTTAGCAAGCTCTGGTAGTTGGTGATGGACGGGGAGGCCTGGCGTGCTGCAGTCCACAGGGTCACAAAGAGCGGGACACGACTGACCAATTGACTGAGCTAAACTGGAAACAGGGAACTAGGTCCGCATGCCGCAACTAAGATCCCACGCAACCAAATCAATGACTATTTTGAAAATTAACTAGCGAGTGATGGAGAAACAGGCACGAGGGGCAGGAGAGCCTGGTCCCTGGACAGAATTCCCAATCGTGTAGGCAGGTTAGGGTCTGTACGACAGCACAGGGCCTGTGCCCCCCGCTGCCCCAGCCCCAGATGCCAGTCCAAAACCCTGTTCCACCACTTCCCAGCTCCAGGAGGGGTAGCCAACCTGTCTCAGTTCCCCCAGTGGCAGAAGGGGAACAGAACTGTCCCAGCTTGGAGTCTATTATGAAGAGTTCATCTGCGTCGAGGGCTTAGAGTGGGCTCTGGTGCCCAGGCTGTTCCACATTAGCACCAGCGGCGGTTCAGAGTGAACGGGCTGAAGGTGCTGCTCCCAGGTCCAGGCAGGACAGGGCTTCCT
>SJYW01031072.1:33890-78821 GCA_006410735.1 Raphicerus campestris | reverse complement strand
TCAAGGCTGTATATTGTCACCCTGCTTATTTAACTTATATGCAGAGTACATTGTGAGAAACGCTGGGCTGGAAGAAGCACAAGCTGGAATCAAGATTGCTGGGAGAAATGTCAATCACTCAGATATGCAGATGACACCACCCTTATGGCAGAAAGTGAAGAGGAGCTAAAAAGCCTCTTGATGAAAGTGAGAGAGGCGAGTGAAAAAGTTGGCTTAAAGCTCAACATTCAGAAATCTAAAATCATGGCATCTGGTTCCATCACTTTATGGCAAATAGATGGGGAAACAGTGGAAACAGTGTCAGACTTTATTTTGGGGGGCTCCAAAATCACTGCAGATGGTGACTGCAGCCATGAAATTAAAAGACATTTACTCCTTGGAAGTAAAGTTATGACCAACCTGGACAGCATATAAAAAAGCAGAAACATTACTTTGCTGACTAAGGTCTGTCTAGTCAAGGCTATGGCTTTTCCTGTGGTCATGTATGGATGTGAGAGGTGGATTGTGAAGAAGGTTGAGCACCGAAGAATTGATGCTTTTGAACTGTGGTGTTGGAGAAGACTCTTGAGAGTCCCTTGGAGTGCAAGGAGATCCAACCAGTCCATCCTAAAGGAAATCACTCCTGAGTGTTCACTGGAAGGACTGATGCTGAAGCTGAAACTCCAATACTTTGGCCACCTGATGTAAAGAAGTGACTCACTAGAAAAGACCCTGATGCTGGAAAAGATTGAAGGCGGGAGAAGAAGGGGACAACAGAGGATGAGATGGTTGGATGTCATCACCGACTCAATGGACGTGGGTTTTAGCAAGCTCTGGTAGTTGGTGATGGACGGGGAGGCCTGGCGTGCTGCAGTCCACAGGGTCACAAAGAGCGGGACACGATTGACCAATTGACTGAGCTAAACTGGAAACAGGGAACTAGGTCCGCATGCCGCAACTAAGATCCCACGCAACCAAATCAATGACTATTTTGAAAATTAACTAGCGAGTGATGGAGAAACAGGCACGAGGGGCAGGAGAGCCTGGTCCCCGGACAGAATTCCCAATCTTGTAGGCAGGTTAGGGTCTGTACGACAGCACAGGGCCTGTGCCCCCCGCTGCCCCAGCCCCAGATGCCAGTCCAAAACCCTGTTCCACCACTTCCCAGCTCCAGGAAAGGTAGCCAACCTGTCTCAGTTCCCCCAGTGGCAGAAGGGGAACAAAACTGTCCCAGCTTGGAGTCTATTATGAAGAGTTCATCTGCGTCGAGGGCTTAGAGTGGGCTCTGGTGCCCGGGCTGTTCCACATTAGCACCAGCGGGGTTCAGAGTGAACGGGCTGAAGGTGCTGCTCCCAGGTCCAGGCAGGACAGGGCTTCCTGCCCATGCCGGGGTGGGCTCTCTCCCCCACAGCTGGCCGCATTCTTGTCCTGCCTACGGCTCTGCTGTGCGGGGGGACATCTAGACCCCCAGCAACCTGCCCACTTCCTCCCACTTCCTCTGCGCCTCACTGACCAGCGTCTCCCCAGCAGCCCGGCCCCCACCCCTGAAGGCAGGGAGCAGACGGAGGCGGGGCCGGCCTTCTCCTGGGTGGGGAGGGAAGTCCCCTTGTGGCGAGGGGGAGTCACAGAGGGGAATGGAGCCTGGGCTCTGCAGACAGCCTCTCTGGTCGCGGGCGGGATGATGGTGTCGGAAAGCTGAACACAACTGCCGCTGAGGCCCTTCCACACTCTCTGGTCTCGTTGGTCTCAGGGAGGCCGACGTCACTGGGAAGCCCCCGCCGGAGACAGTTCTGGCCATACCGCTACCCTGAAGCAGAGCGGCCCCCCTCTCTGGCCTCAGGCTCCTGGCCTGTGCCACGGGGGCAGGGGGCGTGCACCCCAGGGACTCACAGCGAGACAAAGCTGCTGCGCACGCAGGGCCCCGAGCACAGGCCTGGGCAGCCGCTCCCCTGGGCCTCTGGTCTCCTGTCCTCCCCGCCCTCGAGGTGCCCGCGTCGGGATCGGGCACAGGGGCTGCGCCCGGGAAGGCCCCCTGTGCTGTGCGGTCTGCTTGCTGCGGGACGTGCAGTTTCGGGGGAGGGGGGCCACAGGGACACTACGGTCTGCACAGCAGGGCCTCGGGCCTCCCGGGCTGGCCTCAGCCCTGGTTCAAAGGGGGCTGCCATCACCTCCTCCTGGGGCGCACGCTGCGCCTGAAGCCCGAGCTGGCCACTTGGGAATAAATACCTCGAACCACAAAGGACAACTTACAGGCCAGGCCAGAGGTGGTTTCTCCCCTCATCCTCCTGCTGCCCAGCTTTAGACCAGATGGACTTAGGGTGGACCAGGAGGCGATGGGGCAGCGAAGCCCTAGGACGCCAGGAGAGCTCCAGCCCCAGAGGCTGGGGGGCAGGGGGCGGCAGGTGAGTCTTGTGATGAGAAGCAGGCGCAGGCCGCGACGTGGGGGTCTCTGGGGGCCTGGAGGCACCTTAAACTCCCCCGCTTTGCTTTCAGCCTCATCCTGCTCTGAGATGACCATACACGCAAGTGCCCTGGCCACACGGAACTGCCGACCAGGGGCCAGACTCGGTAGCAGCAGCAGCAGGGTCTGGGGGGCTGTCCACGGAGCGGGCCGCCCGTGGCTCCCGACTGCCCGAGGAGCGAGACGGTGGTGGCAGCCTGGCACCGCGGAGCCAGGCCACCCACCCACCCGGCGACCGGTCAGCTGTGAGCACGGGCGGGGCGGGGCCGGGCTGCGGATGGGCATGGAGTGCACAGCTCCAGGGCTGTGTCCACAGTCACGGCTGGCCCTGGAGAAGGCTGCGAGGCGTGCCCCAGACTCAGGGCTGCCTGGCCGCAGAGCCCCAGTGCCCCGGGGTGCCACCCACCACGGTCCCTGAGCCCTGGTCCGCGTCCAGAGAAGCGCCCCTGAAGGAGGACCCCGAGGAGGGACCTGCATCCTCAGAACGGAAGCCCTGCTGGCGGCTGAGACCCCTCCCCCAAAGTACTTTTTGGTTTTCGACAAGTTTCCATAGCAACCAGAGGGTTACCATGGCGACTGAACTTGGCTGCATCCACAGCTGAGAAGGGCCCTCGCGCTTATCTGTCAAGCAAGGCTCACAGGAAACCCAGCGAAGGGCGGACGAGGACGGCGGTCTGGGCGGCCGCCCCACGGGCTCCTCCCCCAAGTCTCCCGGGCCGCGATATGCTCCTCCCAGGCCCTGCCCCTCCCCTTCAGGGATCCTCCCCGAGCCTGCCTGGCTTCAGAGGCAGACTCCTCAGCCTTCCCTCGGGTTGCAGCCTCTGAGCGCGCGGCCCCTGGGTGGTAGGCCAGGTCCAGCCTCCCTGAGCGCCCTGCACGGGGCACAGCTGTGCCCTTTTAACAGGTTTCTCCTCTGGGACCTTCCGCCTGCGAGGCCAGAGGCCTGTTTCCTGGCTTTGAACTCTGAGGAGGAAGGGATGAGCGTGGGGGCAGGCAGCAGGCTTGATGCTCCAGCTGGAAAAGGGAGGCGGGGCCGTGGGGGCCTCACGCTTTCTGGGCAGGGGCCTGAGGTCCAGCCTCTCAGCCCCGTCCCCCTCCCCTCTGCCCCAGCTCCTCCTCAGGGATTCATCTGACAAGTGTGTGCTTCCCGAAACACCCGCTTCCTGCTCATCTGCAGAGGCCCATCTGCGGGCCTGCTGCCCACACGCCAGGAGGGCTGGGCTCAGATCCTAAAGGCAGCCCACGGACCACGGGGACACACGTACTGTGCCCTGAAATAAGTTCTCAAGACATCTGTTGCATTCTCACAGAGCCTACAACAATAAACTCATTAAAAAACAGTGAAAGTGTGTGGTTAAGCTCATTTTTTTTTTAGCCTGCAAGAGCATTATGTTTAAAATTAACAGCAGTATTATTTATAAAGGCTGGAGTCGGCTTTTCTTCCCACGCAGGGAGGCCCTGCTTGCCTGTCGTCCAGCAGGCAGAGCTCTGCTCCGGGCCTACCGCGGACCCCAGCGCTCCACGCACAGCCAGGGCAGAGTCCAGCAGTGGGTGCCGCCCTGTCCGCTCTGGGTCCTCGGGCCTGCCCTCCGGAAGCCCCCGGCCTGGCTCTGACAGCCAGGGTGTGGGCAGCGGGCCCCGGGCTGGGACCACCTCGTTTCCAAGACATCTCGGCAGCCAGCGCAGCCCGTGTGTGGAGCGTGTGCCACTAGCAGCATGTCCTAGCCTGGACCCAGAGCAGGGCGACGGCACTCAGAACACCTACCTCAGCGAGTGGGCGTGAGGACGGGCTGGTCTGTTTTAGCACAGCGCCTGGAGCAGGGCAGGGCGCAGGGAGATGCTGCTCCCCGAGTCGGGGTCAAGTCCGCCCTGACAGCACTTCTCAGCGCCTTCTGCGCAGTTTAAGGGCAGGGCTTCCAACCTGCAGTTACCGCTTATCTGTGGGTCGCGGAATCAGTTTAGCGCAACCCCAAATGAGAGAAAAACACACGCGCATTTGACGTGACAGAAGACTAAGTGCACTGGACCCGGTATCATTTCAAAAACCTCTTGACTAGCAAACACACGTAATGTGGCAAATCACACAGTGCATCTGCTGGAAGACGCGTTCCCAACGGCGTCAAGACAGGAAGAAATAACTTGAAAATCCACTGCTCCGGGGCGCTGTCAGTTAGCGACAACCTCTGTGTGAACGACGCCTTGGTTCTGTCTGGGAGAAAGTGGGGTGGGTGGGGCCAGGAAGGGGAGAACCCAGACTTCAAGGACAGCCTGCACCTCCTGCTTCACACCAGGAGCCGGCCTGTCCCTGGCGGAGCAGAGAAACCCTCCTTTGAGAATTACTCCCTCAAGACCGTCCGAGGTTATCGCCAGAGCTGACGGCTGGGGTTCAGCGGGGAACTGGCAGACAAGGGCCCCTGTGGGGGCAGATCTGCTGCCTCCACGGTGGGTGGGTTCACACGGGGCCTGCCTGAGCCCACACCCGCTCCTTCCTCGATGAGGTCTTGTCTGCGTCCCCCAACAGCAGTCTGAGCTAAAAAGGGAAAATATGACCCTCTGTTTATAAGAGACGAGAAAACTCAGGACCCAGGAGGTTGCAGGCCTCGATCAGGCTCAGAGTAACAGCTGGGCCCAGGGTCCAGCCAAAGCTGCCCAGGTTTGTTCAGGGACAGATGTGGACGGGGCAGGGGAGGGGGTGGCGGGGGGTGTCAGCTTTGAAGACAGGTCCCCAGGGCACGTGTGGCGTGCCCCCGTTCAGGGCCTTAGAGGAGGGTATGGACGGGGTGCGATGGGCAGAGTGAGGTGGACACGAAGACTGAGCACTTGGTTACACCAGAGAGATGGCCAAGTCCCCGAGGCCAGGGAACACCCCCATCACACGGCTGGGCCCTGTGCTCAGGGACACATACTGCCCAAGGGAGCGGGGAACCAGGAGGCTCTGCGGGTCGCCTTCAGCCAAGTAACCTGGCCGCTCTCGGGCAGAGACCGCCCGTCAGCACCAAGAGGGCCTGGCTCAAGTGTGCGGGAAGGCCGGGTACTCCCATTCCCCGAGTCTCCACCAGAGGCAGGACCAGCAACATCTGCACCTGGCCACCACGACCACACCTCCTCTGTTGGGGCTACACTCCCCCAGCTCAGGACACCCACTCACCCACCTCCGGAGGCCGGTTTGTATGAATCACAGACGTTGTAAGCTCAGTTGAGACAAGCTCACCATCTTAAAAAAGTCGTCATTATAAACAAGATATTATTCTCAAGGTGCACCTGTTTTGCATTTAAGAAACTCAGTGTCCAGGCAAAACGACACCCCGGCTTGCTCGGTGTCCATCTGTGGGGCCGGGGCTCCTACTCGCTGCCCCCACCCCCTCCCCCAGGGCCAGGCTGCTGCAGGGTTGCTGGAGGCTCTGGCTGGAACCTTACCGCTGGGGCACCTGCCTTCTCTGCCTGACGCCCACAGCAGCTGGAGTCCCTTCTGAACACAAACCTGGAGTCCGTCCCCCTACTTGCCCCGGCTTCCCACTGGACACAGGGATGAAATTCGGAATCCCAGCTCCAACCAGGCCCTGCCGGGCCCAGGCTCGTGCCAGCCCCCTCCATTCCCCGTGAGCTTCTCTTCCACGCACACCCAAATGCGCTCCACCTCCGACGGCACACGCCGCCCCAGCCGCCTGGCCCGGGGCCCCTTCCCCCAGCACCAGCTGAGGCCCCGTCCTCCTCCTGCCCAGCACGGACCAGTGTGGCGCGACGGCACCCTTCTGTGACCGCCCCCTCGGTCTCACATCCATGAAGAGAAAGGCGGGTCTGCTTTGCGCACTGCTGGGGCCCCGGGCCGGGCCTGGATGGGACATCAGCCCTGCTCCCCGGCCCCTCCTAGGCTCAGGCACCACGGAGGCAGCCCTCAATCAGCCCTGGAGCCCGAGGGCCGCTCTGGGCTGCCCTCACCGCACCCCACCGCATCTGTCTTCTCTTCCAGACTCATGTATCTACACCCAGAGCTGCCCGAGATGACCTGGGGTTTTTGTGTTTTTTTGGTAAGGAGGGAAGCAAGATGAGAGTAGGTGTGGGGACAGGGCCCCTTCCAGCTCTGCTGGGTGTGGGTGGACGCAGGGATGGAGGGGGCGGCAGTGGAGCCAGGGGGCAGTGGAGCCAGGGGGCAGCGCCGACAGGCGCAGAAGGCGTGGGAGCGAGAAGACGGTGGGATCCGGAGCCCCTTCCTCGGCTCCAGCCTCGGACCCCCCTCAAATGGGGCTCTCCTTTGATAGGTGGCCTCCCAGGAGAGCTCCGGGTGGGGACGTAGACCCCAGCTGCAAAGTGACCTGACACCGGACTAGAAACACCACTCTCCCCAGGCCTCCAGGAAAGCTGCACTCGGTGGATGGAAGGGCTCCCGGGAACGGTCAGCCTGGCGCGGGTCATCTGCCACGAGAGGAGATGCGGAAAGTCCACACCTGCTGGGGGCAGGGCCTCCGGCGCTGGAGCAGGAGGCGGGGCTGGTTCTGGCCTCTTAACTACGATCCAGCAGAAGACTGCTCCTCTGGCCCCCTCACCTGTCAGCTTGGGAGGCAGCCACGGCGACAGTACCCCTGCTGGCCTGCGGCCCCTGCCCTTTCCTTTGCGGAGCGGGGGTTGGAGGACAGGAGGCCTCTGAGAGGGGTGCTGCGCCAGCGCTGTGACGGGTGCAGACGGGCTACCGCCAGAGTCCCCAGCACAGGCCTCGGTCCAGCAGGGGGGCCCCCACCAGCTGCAGGAGGGAGCGTGCTGGAGGCGCAGGGAGCCCGGGGCGGCACCCAGGAGGCCGACCTGGGGCGCCCTGAGCTCAGCAAAGCAGGAGGCTGGGAGCATGCGGGGGAGGAAAATGCCGCTGGGAGGGTGCTGAGGTGAAGGAAAGGCAGCAAGAACCTGCCTGTCTGCAGCTCGGCGGTGTCTGGAGAGGGCGCGCCCTGGGGAGAAGCCCCGGAGCTCACAGACAGGACCAGGCCACCTGGGGGCATGGCCAGGGTGAGGTGGGGCAGCAGAGGCAGGCTCCAAGGGCACACCAAGGAGAGAAGGGGCACTCCGGTCGGGGGAGGTCGGGGCCTCTCGAAGGCCCAGGAGGAAGGGCCCAGAACACAGGGGTCTGAGGACAGAGGGCCTGGCTGGGTCTGCCTGGGGCTCCCCGAGGACAGAGCCTCCTGCCCCAAGACCCACCCAGCTGCGGGGAGGCGGGGCAGATGTGTACCAGCGAGGTAGCCTCAGATGAGTAAAGATCTCTCTCATCCTGGCGGCAGCACGCAAGGCGATCTAACCTGCTGAACAGGTGAGGAAGCCAAAGCTCAGGAGGACTGACTGGCCTCAAGGCCGATCAACCCAGAGGCAGGACCTAGCCTTGGGGTGTCTGCCCGCAGCCTGTGGGTGTGACCACGGCGCTCTGTGTGCTTCCTCCCGGGACCTGCCAAGAGTTGGGGGTGCACGGAGCTGCTGCAGACAGCTTGCACTGAGAAGCTGGGAACTCCAATTCAGAGATTTGATTTCAGCAGGAAGCCCAGTCTCTGTGTGAGTGTGAGAAAGTGGCCGGAATCCAGTCCTGCCCAGCCGGGGCTGCTCTGGCTCAGAGGCAGGCTGTGTCATCAGGCAAACCCCTTCCCGTCCCCCGCTGGACATCACACCCGACACCAGGCCAGTGCCCCTCCCCCCCCCACTGCTGGCCCCAACACCGGGGCCCCAGGCTGGTGCATGCAGCCCGTGCTGGGTCAGCATCACCCCGTCACCCGTCCTCTGAGACGAGGGACGAGCCAGGACCTCTCGGCCTCATTCCAGCCCAGACGTGCTCCCAGCTGAGTGATAACCAGCCAGTGGGGCGGACTCCAGCCCTGCGGGATATTTCGAGGACCACCAGAGGGGTCGTTGGCTGCAGGAGGGCCTGGGAACCGGGCAGGTGCCAGAGCAGAGCGAAGCTCGGGGTCAGGCCTGAGTTCCCACCCTCCCAGAAATGAGGCTGCTGCCAGCTCCTCCCCGATCTGGACAAGCCCCAGGCCAGAGCCAAAGTCTAGGCAGAGGGGACGAACCTGAGCGTGCGGCGCCCGTCCTGCCCCCGCCCCGCCAACCTCCACGGCCTCTGCGTGCTGCTGCTGCTGCTTTCTGTTCATCAAAGTCTAACAGCCGCTCGGCTGATAAATGCCCTCAACACGCGGCGGAGCTGACTTCTGGAGGCTGCGCATCCCCGCTGTCCCATGAGGCTCAGGCCCCCACCCCCGGAGAGATGGGCTGAGCCTGGCACAGAGGAGCCCCGAGCCTGGGCACCGCGTCCCGCCAGGTGGGCCAGGGCACAGGGGCATGCCCGTCCTCAGGAGGTGAGGAGCCAGGTGTGTGCGGCAGGCCACCGAGCCGGAGACGCCCCTCCCCATGGAGACCCACTGGCGGGCCCCAGCCCCGAAAGACCTGAGTGTTGAGCCCCCTCCCACAGGCTGGCTCCAGAAGCCAGAGTCTGAACTAGACTTCCTGGGCTGAACTGGCGCTGCCCCACGAGTGATGCTGCTGGGTCACCGAGCACCCCTGGGAGCCACCATCAGGGACCAGGATGAGGGACCAGGGTCGGGGGCCTGCGGGGGAGGCAGCAACAGGACTGACCCTGTGGGCGCCGGGGAGGCCAGAGGCCCTGAGCTCACACCGCTCTTTAATCCCGGCCCTCACCCCACCTGCACACGCAGGACGGGTTCGGGGGGGCGAGGCGCAGCCAGCAGGTAAGGACCCCGCCGGCCCCTCTGCAGGAGCCCAAGCTCATGCTCTTCTGTTACCCCAGGCAGCCTGCGCCCCAGACACGAGGCTCCAGCCGAGGACAGCCCCTGCAGCTCAGCCAGGACCGGCGTGTGGGGAGGCGGCCTGGACACAGGCCCCGCACGCTATCCTCAGCCTGGCAGCGGGACCGGGGGCCCCAGGGGCCGTGCTGGGCGGCCTGCACCACCCAGCTCCCGCGGGAGGCCTCGGAGCGGGCCACGGCGCTCAGAGTCAGGGTCAGGGCGCGGGGCCTGCCCGGAGGGCCTGCCCGAGGCCCGGGAGCGGGGCACACTGCTCAGAATCAGGGTCAGGGCGCGGGGCCTGCCCGGAGGGCCTGCCCAAGGCCCAGGTGCGTCGCGGGCAGGGAGGCTGCTCGAGCCCCTCTGCCTGCTCCTCTCTTGGTTGGGCAGCTCTGGGGAAGTTACTGAGCCTCTCAGCTTCCTCATCAGTGAGATGAGGATAAAAGCAACACCGAGCTCACCAGGCTGAGTTAAGTGACAACAGAGTGCTCAGCACGGTGCTTGCCTCGTGCCGCACGATGACTGACGCACGTTACAACCCTGGACTCTCTATGAAGCTAACATCCCTCAGATCCTCCACGAAGCCAACGTCACCCCCAGATCCTCCAGGAAGCTAACATCCCCCCCAGATCCTCCATGAAGCTAATGCTCCCCCAGATCCTCCATGAAGCTAACGCTCCCTCAGCCCCTCTCTGCGTCCTGCAGACACAGTGATCTAAAATCAGGGATACTGGCCGAGGGGGAGTCATGCAGGGACAGAAGAGGGAGTTGGGCCCCAAGAGGCAGACGAGGCTGTTCCTGCAGACCAGTCCGGAGCCCGCCCTTGCCTGCGGAGCGGTGGGTGGGCAAGTCTGACCCCGCTCTGGCCACCAGGGAGGCTGAGGCTGACGGGGTGTGTTCCCGCTCCACAGCTACCGCGGATGGGCCCAGGGCCCGGGGTGGGGACAGCTGACCCCAAGCTGACTGTGGGGCCCTGCCTGCTTCCTCCCAGCTGGCCCAGTCCTCCTCCTCACGGTCATGATCTTCCAGTCCACGGAGGAGCCCCCTCCCCAGGAGCCTGCCGGCAGCTCTGGCTGTTGCAGCCACGGCTGCCCCGTGACCACCCGTCTGCCTGCTGCTCGGGCAGGAGAGCGACAGGAGGCAGGGACACCACAGGGGCTGGAGAGAATGGGTTCCCACGACAGGGGCTCTGGGCCCTCAGCCTGCAGTCCAGGCTGTCTGCAGCCGTGGGGCAGACGCAGCTCCCACGCCGAGGCTGGAGGGTCTGGATGGCCTGAGTCGCCCTCGGCCGCGTCCAGCTCTGCTTAAACTGGTCGAGTGACCTTGAACCCTAGGCTTCCTGGGAAGTCCAAGCCCCAGGACAAAGCCGGACACCCAGTTCCCGGGACGGCGGAACCCACGGCAGCACCTGAGGTGCAGACGCAGACCAGCTGGGCGGCCCCTCAAATGACAGAGGGTGGGGAAGAGCTGCAGTGGAGCCGAGACCCCCACCATCCCCGGGACGCTGCACTGCACTGGGGCCTCCGAGCAGGCGGCACCCTTGAGGACTGTCTGCTCCAAGGGCCCCCAGCCAGGGAACCCGGATCCAGCCCTCCCACCCCACCCAAGCAGAGCTGGGTGGCTGGAATACCTTGGCCCCTCAAGCCCAGTGTCCACAGATTCCTTTATCCCACATCCAGCTCCTTCAGGAAGTCTTTGGGATGCAGCAGGTAAGCTGTGGCCGAGACGAGCGGCCAGCCTACACCCCTGCGCACGCGTCTCTTCTCACCGCGGGCATCCCCTCTGGCGCACGTGCTGGCCCTGCCCCATGGAGTCCCGGTCAGCATTGCCGGGGGCTGTGGGTCGGGGCTCTCCCAGGGCTGGGGGGCAGCACTGACCCCTCGGCTCTCCCCAGCGCTGCTGCTGCTCCCCCTCCTCCCTGGACACAGCAGGGGCTGCAAAGGGCACCTTCGCTCGGCACACAGACATGGTAGCCAGGAGGCTCTAGGCCGCCCAGTCCCCACTCAGCAACCTCTCCAAGACTGATGCCAGGCTCAGGACACTGTCAGGGGCCTGTGGGGGGAGAGCCCCAACTGCCCCCTTCCAAGGGCCTACCCAGGGCATGTTGTGATCACCGCAGGGCACCCCCACCTGCCCACCCACGTCCTTTTCCACCTCCCCTGGCTGGATGGAGTCCCAAGGAAGGCCCCAGCCCCTCCTCCTGAGCCCAGTCCCTCTTGTCTCCGCTGCCAGGATCCGACCTTCTTTCCAAGGTCGCTCGTCCACAGTGTCCCCTCACACCCAGGACACCACACCCGCCCCGCACACTGATGGGCTCCGGGCTGCCCTGCCCACCTGCTCCCTGCAGGGGTGAGAGGGGCCTCCTGTCGGCTCACCCGCACACGGGCAGGGGAGAGCGAAGAAGCCACCTCTGCAGGACGGTGCTCTGGCCCGGCAGCTGCCTGACAGCAGCCCTGGGCTCGGCGGAGCCGCGCCCACCCCGCAAGGAAGGCAGCTTCCTGAGGCTCCTGGCAGCTGGTGCCGCGGAGGTCATGGTCAGGCCCTGGTCCTGCACTCAGGAGGACGTCCCACTGTCCAGGGTTGGCGTTCGCCCACTTGTAAGCACAGGGTCACTGGGCACGGAGTGACCTATTAACCCTAAGGAACAAGAACCTCTCACCCCATGTGATCCACAGGGGCCGGTCATCAGTAGGCCATCACTTTCTCTGGGCCTGTTGGTTCCCATGGTGGGTCAGATCCCAGCCCAAAATGTTGGAGTCTGTGCCCCATGTCAGGTGAGGAGTGCTGCCCAGAGAAGCCAGGCTTCCCAAGGGGCCGCCAGCGTCCCCCGAGGGAAGGCCTGCTCAGCAGGTCACCAAGGGCAGCGGAAGCCGGGGTCCTGGAGAAGCAGCCTTACGGGGCTTTTCAGGGAGAGGAACCGGTGAGCCCCAATGTGGTCGTGTTTCAGACCCTTTCAAGCCTGGCCCGTCCGCGGGCAGGTAGGCGTACACACACCTTCGGCCTGTGTGCTGCTGCTGGAGGCTGAGTGTGCACCATCCCACGTGACCCGCCACCCTCTGCAACCCCAGCTTCCCAGCCCCACCTACACCCTGGGGCTCATGTCCGGACACCGGTTCCTCCCCACACTTGCCTGGCTTGCACTCTCAACCCTCACCACCTCCCCTTGCAAGCCAGGGTCACAGCTGACAGTCTGGCTATCCCAGAAAACACCAGCACTTTTCAACTGATCACCCCCAAAGGCAGCCCACCTACTGGACCCCCTGCAGACAACCTAGGTGCCCAGACGCACACCCCAGGCCTGCGTGCCCGAGGCACAGGGTGAGCGCTGGGCAGCCAGTCCAGGCTGAGATTAGAAGGCTGTGCAGCCCTGAACCTATCATCAGGATGTTGAAAATAGATCTGAGGAGGGCTCGAGCCGCGCCCAGCCGGGCGGCGCTGGAGAAGAGCTGGGTGGCAAACAGGCAGTGCTGGCAGCGAGAGCCTGGCCGCTGCTGGAGCCACAGCCCTCGGGTACGCCTGGAGTCCGCCCGCAACGGAGCCCGGGCTCTCCTGCCTCAGCAGGAGAGGACCCTGCACGTGCTCTCCCCTACTGCACCCAACCTCCCCCTTCTCCTGTCAGGGGCACAGGGGCCTGGGCCCACCGGTCCTCCAGGCATGCAGGCTGCGGCCGCCCCGGACACAGCCTGGGCACAGACGCCATCCCCGGGGCATCCTCCCAGCCTGGCCCTGTGCCTGCTGCTCAGGAGGCGGCGCTGGGCTGGGGGCTCTGGCTCCCTCTCCCTGAGGGCCAGGTCCCCAGGAGCCACACTGAGGGAAGGTGTGGGAGTCCGCAGAGGGCTGACCGAGCCTTCCAGGGGCTTCTTTGATGGAGCAAGGCCTGCCCACTGGGGCCAGGGAGCTGTGCCTGGCCCCCCGCCTTCCCATGTGGGCGAGGGCAGGCCCTGGGGACTTCGAGCCCCCCGGGGAACGCAGACGCGGGGGTAGGAGGTCGGCCAGCACACGTGGGAAGCCCACAGCACCCATCTGCCCACGGCATCCACCTGCCCCTGGCACCCATCTGCCCATGGCATCCACCTGCCCCTGGCCCGCCGGCACAGGCCTTCAGGCTGAGGGGTCACTATGGGATGGACCCCAGGTCGGCCGGGTGCTGGGGTGCAGATGTTACCAGGAGGTGGAGGTCCAGGAGGGGGCTAGGCTCCCTGGAGCCCAGGAATCGGAGGGGACAGCTTAGCCCCTCCTCTGGGAGTCTCACTCCAAAAGACAAGACAGGGAAGGGAGAAAGACAGGAGGAGTCACGCACAGGCATCCCAGAGGCGGCCGGACTGACCTGTGAGGGCCCAGGGGCCCGTCTGTGCCCCCACACCAGTGGAGGTTCTCCAGAGACAGAAAATCGGCTCAGCGCCCTTTCCAGCAACGAGTGCTTTCCAGGAAAATGAAGTAGTGAGCCCTCTGTCACCGGGAGTGTGTAAACAGAACACCCACCTGCCTATGAGGCTACGAGGGAGTAATTTCAGCTTCAGGTGGGTGGTTCCACCGCACACCCCTCACTGTGTGTCCCGAGTCCCAGGGAGGGAGGCAGGGGCTCCTTCCTCCCGGAGGGATGCAGAGCAGCAGGGATGAGCCTGGCCAGCCCAGGACTGGCCCTCCCCGGAGCCCCTCGCACAGCGCACCCCCAGCCCCCAGCAGAGGCCGTGAGCCACGGGCAGGTGCGCGGAGGGAGCACCAGGGCGGGGTGAGGCTGGAGGTCTGCAGAAGAGAGAGCCCTTGGTGCTGGTGGGGGGGAGTAGGGGGGACACGGCAGCTGTGCCGCAGCGCATGTCAGCTGGGGTGGGGACACAGGCCAGCAGCAAGAAAGTGGCCCGTGACTCCGGGCAACCTGACCCTACTCCACCTTAGACGCTCCCCTGGGGAGCCTGGGCCTGGGTGGAGACTCTGGTCACCACTCTGCCAGGAGCTCTGGGGACTTCCCTCGACGTGTGCTTGTCCTCAGGGCGGAGCAGCGGCCAGGAGCCCTCCTAGGCCCATCTGCTCACCTCAGCAGAGCAGGGCCTGCAGCAGCTGGAGCAGGGAGGCCCAAAGGGCAGGGGCAGGGCCCTGGAGGAAGGGTCCCGCCAGCTGCCCCTGAGGACGCGGGGCTCCCCGCGGCTCTGTGAGCCCAGGAGCATCGCACCCCCCTCCCCGGGAGGCTCAGGCACCGCAGCCCTGTGTGGAGCGCGGGGATGCGACTGTGGGCGAGCTCGCACACACGGCCCGTCTGCCCAGGCGTCGGAGCTGGGAGGACTCCCCAGAACTCTCCACCCGCCCAGTGGGATGAACAAAAAAGAAAAGCTCCGCTGGAGAAGGCAGCTCCCTCCCCCATACACGCATCCCTTGAGTAAGCCCCGCCCCTGAAACACCCCCCCATCAATCCACTGGCTTAGAGACACTATTTCCTGACTTCCTTCCCCTGCTCTGCTTGGCCAGCGCCTCCAAGGGCCTAGTCGTTGTCATGGCAACCCCTCATGTGGGTCCAGACGCCTTCCAAGGATGTGGGAGCAGGAACCCCAGCTGTCTGGGTTCCTCAGCACCTGGAGGGCTGAGGAGGGGGCGCCTCCAAGGGAGTCAACTGCTGGCCGACCGGAGGCCGGGATGGGGCTGCATGTACACTGCTCTCAGTTAGCACCGGCTCTCAGGCTGGGGGCGGGGGGGTATATCGTCAAGGTCTGCTGGCCTCAATCTGCGCCCCTCCCTGGTCCTGACCCTTAGGGGAGCCCCCTTCCCAAGTAGGGAACCTGAGCCGCAGAGGAGGCCCCGGAGCTCAGGACATCTGCACAGGGCAGCAGACTGCAGACTCCCAGCAGCCCCGCCCCAGGCCGGCTCCGACCTTCACCTGGGAGGTCAGGACCCTGGGGGAGCCTGCGGTGGACTGCCCACCAGGGCCCAATGGCATCTGAGCCCTACAATGGGCCCTTTTCCTCCGGACGCTCACCCCCCAGCCTTCCAAGTTTCCAGGCCTTCCTAGTGGGACCCTCGTTCTTTGGCAGCTCCCAGAGCAAGGGACGGGCAGGGCGCCCGCCTGGACCATCTGGGCCCCAGCTGACTTCTGGGAAGCCATGATCAGCTTTCATTGCCTTTCATTCCAGAAAGGCTCTCATGTGGGCTGCCTCCCTGCCTCCCCAGGAACTGACTGGGCAGCTCCCCCCGGGAGGCTGGGATGGTCCCAGGGTGGGCGTGTCCCGACACTGAGCTCACAGGTGTGAACCTGTGTCTCACCACCACCTGGAGGTGCCTGACAACCCAGGCACCTCCGTGGGCTCTGGGGTCCCCTCACCCCACTCACAACAGCGGCTGTGCCTGGCGTCACCTGCTCCTCCCACGCCCCCACCCCTTCTTCAATGCCCTGCTCTCCTGGGGCAGTCCACCCATCAGCCCCACCTGCGGTCAGTCCAGGACGTTTGCCCCACTGTCCACTCTCCCCCACCAGCTCTGCCGTGACCGATCTGGGGGCCTGTGCCCAGCATATAGAGGTTGGCCAGGCCCCTCTTCACCTGCCGACCCCCTTCCTTCCATCAGGCCCCCTACACAGACCTGTGACTCAGGGATCCGCAGATTCCGCCTCCCACCGCGGGCTCAGGGTGACTCCAAGAGGCTCCTGCATCCCGGGCCAGGCTCTGACCTTCCATCTCCCGCCCGCCCCCCTCTCTGAGACAGGCAGGTGCTCAGCCCTGCTCTCTCCGCACGCCCCTCCCCCACCAGTTTCAGGACTGTGTCAGGGTCTCTGCGGCCACTGTCTCCAGAGAAGGCCCTCGGGCAGGCAGCCGGNTGAGAAACGCTGGGCTGGAAGAAGCACAAGCTGGAATCAAGATTGCTGGGAGAAATGTCAATCACTCAGATATGCAGATGACACCACCCTTATGGCAGAAAGTGAAGAGGAGCTAAAAAGCCTCTTGATGAAAGTGAGAGAGGCGAGTGAAAAAGTTGGCTTAAAGCTCAACATTCAGAAATCTAAAATCATGGCATCTGGTTCCATCACTTTATGGCAAATAGATGGGGAAACAGTGGAAACAGTGTCAGACTTTATTTTGGGGGGCTCCAAAATCACTGCAGATGGTGACTGCAGCCATGAAATTAAAAGACATTTACTCCTTGGAAGTAAAGTTATGACCAACCTGGACAGCATATAAAAAAGCAGAAACATTACTTTGCTGACTAAGGTCTGTCTAGTCAAGGCTATGGCTTTTCCTGTGGTCATGTATGGATGTGAGAGGTGGATTGTGAAGAAGGTTGAGCACCGAAGAATTGATGCTTTTGAACTGTGGTGTTGGAGAAGACTCTTGAGAGTCCCTTGGACTGCAAGGAGATCCAACCAGTCCATCCTAAAGGAAATCACTCCTGAGTGTTCACTGGAAGGACTGATGCTGAAGCTGAAACTCCAATACTTTGGCCACCTGATGTAAAGAAGTGACTCACTAGAAAAGACCCTGATGCTGGAAAAGATTGAAGGCGGGAGAAGAAGGGGACAACAGAGGATGAGATGGTTGGATGTCATCACCGACTCAATGGACGTGGGTTTTAGCAAGCTCTGGTAGTTGGTGATGGACGGGGAGGCCTGGCGTGCTGCAGTCCACAGGGTCACAAAGAGCGGGACACGATTGACCAATTGACTGAGCTAAACTGGAAACAGGGAACTAGGTCCGCATGCCGCAACTAAGATCCCACGCAACCAAATCAATGACTATTTTGAAAATTAACTAGCGAGTGATGGAGAAACAGGCACGAGGGGCAGGAGAGCCTGGTCCCCGGACAGAATTCCCAATCTTGTAGGCAGGTTAGGGTCTGTACGACAGCACAGGGCCTGTGCCCCCCGCTGCCCCAGCCCCAGATGCCAGTCCAAAACCCTGTTCCACCACTTCCCAGCTCCAGGAAAGGTAGCCAACCTGTCTCAGTTCCCCCAGTGGCAGAAGGGGAACAAAACTGTCCCAGCTTGGAGTCTATTATGAAGAGTTCATCTGCGTCGAGGGCTTAGAGTGGGCTCTGGTGCCCGGGCTGTTCCACATTAGCACCAGCGGGGTTCAGAGTGAACGGGCTGAAGGTGCTGCTCCCAGGTCCAGGCAGGACAGGGCTTCCTGCCCATGCCGGGGTGGGCTCTCTCCCCCACAGCTGGCCGCATTCTTGTCCTGCCTACGGCTCTGCTGTGCGGGGGGACATCTAGACCCCCAGCAACCTGCCCACTTCCTCCCACTTCCTCTGCGCCTCACTGACCAGCGTCTCCCCAGCAGCCCGGCCCCCACCCCTGAAGGCAGGGAGCAGACGGAGGCGGGGCCGGCCTTCTCCTGGGTGGGGAGGGAAGTCCCCTTGTGGCGAGGGGGAGTCACAGAGGGGAATGGAGCCTGGGCTCTGCAGACAGCCTCTCTGGTCGCGGGCGGGATGATGGTGTCGGAAAGCTGAACACAACTGCCGCTGAGGCCCTTCCACACTCTCTGGTCTCGTTGGTCTCAGGGAGGCCGACGTCACTGGGAAGCCCCCGCCGGAGACAGTTCTGGCCATACCGCTACCCTGAAGCAGAGCGGCCCCCCTCTCTGGCCTCAGGCTCCTGGCCTGTGCCACGGGGGCAGGGGGCGTGCACCCCAGGGACTCACAGCGAGACAAAGCTGCTGCGCACGCAGGGCCCCGAGCACAGGCCTGGGCAGCCGCTCCCCTGGGCCTCTGGTCTCCTGTCCTCCCCGCCCTCGAGGTGCCCGCGTCGGGATCGGGCACAGGGGCTGCGCCCGGGAAGGCCCCCTGTGCTGTGCGGTCTGCTTGCTGCGGGACGTGCAGTTTCGGGGGAGGGGGGCCACAGGGACACTACGGTCTGCACAGCAGGGCCTCGGGCCTCCCGGGCTGGCCTCAGCCCTGGTTCAAAGGGGGCTGCCATCACCTCCTCCTGGGGCGCACGCTGCGCCTGAAGCCCGAGCTGGCCACTCGGGAATAAATACCTCGAACCACAAAGGACAACTTACAGGCCAGGCCAGAGGTGGTTTCTCCCCTCATCCTCCTGCTGCCCAGCTTTAGACCAGATGGACTTAGGGTGGACCAGGAGGCGATGGGGCAGCGAAGCCCTAGGACGCCAGGAGAGCTCCAGCCCCAGAGGCTGGGGGGCAGGGGGCGGCAGGTGAGTCTTGTGATGAGAAGCAGGCGCAGGCCGCGACGTGGGGGTCTCTGGGGGCCTGGAGGCACCTTAAACTCCCCCGCTTTGCTTTCAGCCTCATCCTGCTCTGAGATGACCATACACGCAAGTGCCCTGGCCACACGGAACTGCCGACCAGGGGCCAGACTCGGTAGCAGCAGCAGCAGGGTCTGGGGGGCTGTCCACGGAGCGGGCCGCCCGTGGCTCCCGACTGCCCGAGGAGCGAGACGGTGGTGGCAGCCTGGCACCGCGGAGCCAGGCCACCCACCCACCCGGCGACCGGTCAGCTGTGAGCACGGGCGGGGCGGGGCCGGGCTGCGGATGGGCATGGAGTGCACAGCTCCAGGGCTGTGTCCACAGTCACGGCTGGCCCTGGAGAAGGCTGCGAGGCGTGCCCCAGACTCAGGGCTGCCTGGCCGCAGAGCCCCAGTGCCCCGGGGTGCCACCCACCACGGTCCCTGAGCCCTGGTCCGCGTCCAGAGAAGCGCCCCTGAAGGAGGACCCCGAGGAGGGACCTGCATCCTCAGAACGGAGGCCCTGCTGGCGGCTGAGACCCCTCCCCCAAAGTACTTTTTGGTTTTCGACAAGTTTCCATAGCAACCAGAGGGTTACCATGGCGACTGAACTTGGCTGCATCCACAGCTGAGAAGGGCCCTCGCGCTTATCTGTCAAGCAAGGCTCACAGGAAACCCAGCGAAGGGCGGACGAGGACGGCGGTCTGGGCGGCCGCCCCACGGGCTCCTCCCCCAAGTCTCCCGGCCTCGATGCGCTCCTCCCAGGCCCTGCCCCTCCCCTTCAGGGATCCTCCCCGAGCCTGCCTGGCTTCCGAGGCAGAGTCCTCAGCCTTCCCTCGGGTTGCAGCCTCTGAGCGCGCGGCCCCTGGGTGGCAGGCCAGGTCCAGCCTCCCTGAGCGCCCTGCACGGGGCACAGCTGTGCCCTTTTAACAGGTTTCTCCTCTGGGACCTTCCGCCTGCGAGGCCAGAGGCCTGTTTCCTGGCTTTGAACTCTGAGGAGGAAGGGATGAGCGTGGGGGCAGGCAGCAGGCTTGATGCTCCAGCTGGAAAAGGGAGGCGGGGCCGTGGGGGCCTCACGCTTTCTGGGCAGGGGCCTGAGGTCCAGCCTCTCAGCCCCGTCCCCCTCCCCTCTGCCCCAGCTCCTCCTCAGGGATTCATCTGACAAGTGTGTGCTTCCCGAAACACCCGCTTCCTGCTCATCTGCAGAGGCCCATCTGCGGGCCTGCTGCCCACACGCCAGGAGGGCTGGGCTCAGATCCTAAAGGCAGCCCACGGACCACGGGGACACACGTACTGTGCCCTGAAATAAGTTCTCAAGACATCTGTTGCATTCTCACAGAGCCTACAACAATAAACTCATTAAAAAACAGTGAAAGTGTGTGGTTAAGCTCATTTTTTTTTTAGCCTGCAAGAGCATTATGTTTAAAATTAACAGCAGTATTATTTATAAAGGCTGGAGTCGGCTTTTCTTCCCACGCAGGGAGGCCCTGCTTGCCTGTCGTCCAGCAGGCAGAGCTCTGCTCCGGGCCTACCGCGGACCCCAGCGCTCCACGCACAGCCAGGGCAGAGTCCAGCAGTGGGTGCCGCCCTGTCCGCTCTGGGTCCTCGGGCCTGCCCTCCGGAAGCCCCCGGCCTGGCTCTGACAGCCAGGGTGTGGGCAGCGGGCCCCGGGCTGGGACCACCTCGTTTCCAAGACATCTCGGCAGCCAGCGCAGCCCGTGTGTGGAGCGTGTGCCACTAGCAGCATGTCCTAGCCTGGACCCAGAGCAGGGCGACGGCACTCAGAACACCTACCTCAGCGAGTGGGCGTGAGGACGGGCTGGTCTGTTTTAGCACAGCGCCTGGAGCAGGGCAGGGCGCAGGGAGATGCTGCTCCCCGAGTCGGGGTCAAGTCCGCCCTGACAGCACTTCTCAGCGCCTTCTGCGCAGTTTAAGGGCAGGGCTTCCAACCTGCAGTTACCGCTTATCTGTGGGTCGCGGAATCAGTTTAGCGCAACCCCAAATGAGAGAAAAACACACGCGCATTTGACGTGACAGAAGACTAAGTGCACTGGACCCGGTATCATTTCAAAAACCTCTTGACTAGCAAACACACGTAATGTGGCAAATCACACAGTGCATCTGCTGGAAGACGCGTTCCCAACGGCGTCAAGACAGGAAGAAATAACTTGAAAATCCACTGCTCCGGGGCGCTGTCAGTTAGCGACAACCTCTGTGTGAACGACGCCTTGGTTCTGTCTGGGAGAAAGTGGGGTGGGTGGGGCCAGGAAGGGGAGAACCCAGACTTCAAGGACAGCCTGCACCTCCTGCTTCACACCAGGAGCCGGCCTGTCCCTGGCGGAGCAGAGAAACCCTCCTTTGAGAATTACTCCCTCAAGACCGTCCGAGGTTATCGCCAGAGCTGACGGCTGGGGTTCAGCGGGGAACTGGCAGACAAGGGCCCCTGTGGGGGCAGATCTGCTGCCTCCACGGTGGGTGGGTTCACACGGGGCCTGCCTGAGCCCACACCCGCTCCTTCCTCGATGAGGTCTTGTCTGCGTCCCCCAACAGCAGTCTGAGCTAAAAAGGGAAAATATGACCCTCTGTTTATAAGAGACGAGAAAACTCAGGACCCAGGAGGTTGCAGGCCTCGATCAGGCTCAGAGTAACAGCTGGGCCCAGGGTCCAGCCAAAGCTGCCCAGGTTTGTTCAGGGACAGATGTGGACGGGGCAGGGGAGGGGGTGGCGGGGGGTGTCAGCTTTGAAGACAGGTCCCCAGGGCACGTGTGGCGTGCCCCCGTTCAGGGCCTTAGAGGAGGGTATGGACGGGGTGCGATGGGCAGAGTGAGGTGGACACGAAGACTGAGCACTTGGTTACACCAGAGAGATGGCCAAGTCCCCGAGGCCAGGGAACACCCCCATCACACGGCTGGGCCCTGTGCTCAGGGACACATACTGCCCAAGGGAGCGGGGAACCAGGAGGCTCTGCGGGTCGCCTTCAGCCAAGTAACCTGGCCGCTCTCGGGCAGAGACCGCCCGTCAGCACCAAGAGGGCCTGGCTCAAGTGTGCGGGAAGGCCGGGTACTCCCATTCCCCGAGTCTCCACCAGAGGCAGGACCAGCAACATCTGCACCTGGCCACCACGACCACACCTCCTCTGTTGGGGCTACACTCCCCCAGCTCAGGACACCCACTCACCCACCTCCGGAGGCCGGTTTGTATGAATCACAGACGTTGTAAGCTCAGTTGAGACAAGCTCACCATCTTAAAAAAGTCGTCATTATAAACAAGATATTATTCTCAAGGTGCACCTGTTTTGCATTTAAGAAACTCAGTGTCCAGGCAAAACGACACCCCGGCTTGCTCGGTGTCCATCTGTGGGGCCGGGGCTCCTACTCGCTGCCCCCACCCCCTCCCCCAGGGCCAGGCTGCTGCAGGGTTGCTGGAGGCTCTGGCTGGAACCTTACCGCTGGGGCACCTGCCTTCTCTGCCTGACGCCCACAGCAGCTGGAGTCCCTTCTGAACACAAACCTGGAGTCCGTCCCCCTACTTGCCCCGGCTTCCCACTGGACACAGGGATGAAATTCGGAATCCCAGCTCCAACCAGGCCCTGCCGGGCCCAGGCTCGTGCCAGCCCCCTCCATTCCCCGTGAGCTTCTCTTCCACGCACACCCAAATGCGCTCCACCTCCGACGGCACACGCCGCCCCAGCCGCCTGGCCCGGGGCCCCTTCCCCCAGCACCAGCTGAGGCCCCGTCCTCCTCCTGCCCAGCACGGACCAGTGTGGCGCGACGGCACCCTTCTGTGACCGCCCCCTCGGTCTCACATCCATGAAGAGAAAGGCGGGTCTGCTTTGCGCACTGCTGGGGCCCCGGGCCGGGCCTGGATGGGACATCAGCCCTGCTCCCCGGCCCCTCCTAGGCTCAGGCACCACGGAGGCAGCCCTCAATCAGCCCTGGAGCCCGAGGGCCGCTCTGGGCTGCCCTCACCGCACCCCACCGCATCTGTCTTCTCTTCCAGACTCATGTATCTACACCCAGAGCTGCCCGAGATGACCTGGGGTTTTTGTGTTTTTTTGGTAAGGAGGGAAGCAAGATGAGAGTAGGTGTGGGGACAGGGCCCCTTCCAGCTCTGCTGGGTGTGGGTGGACGCAGGGATGGAGGGGGCGGCAGTGGAGCCAGGGGGCAGTGGAGCCAGGGGGCAGCGCCGACAGGCGCAGAAGGCGTGGGAGCGAGAAGACGGTGGGATCCGGAGCCCCTTCCTCGGCTCCAGCCTCGGACCCCCCTCAAATGGGGCTCTCCTTTGATAGGTGGCCTCCCAGGAGAGCTCCGGGTGGGGACGTAGACCCCAGCTGCAAAGTGACCTGACACCGGACTAGAAACACCACTCTCCCCAGGCCTCCAGGAAAGCTGCACTCGGTGGATGGAAGGGCTCCCGGGAACGGTCAGCCTGGCGCGGGTCATCTGCCACGAGAGGAGATGCGGAAAGTCCACACCTGCTGGGGGCAGGGCCTCCGGCGCTGGAGCAGGAGGCGGGGCTGGTTCTGGCCTCTTAACTACGATCCAGCAGAAGACTGCTCCTCTGGCCCCCTCACCTGTCAGCTTGGGAGGCAGCCACGGCGACAGTACCCCTGCTGGCCTGCGGCCCCTGCCCTTTCCTTTGCGGAGCGGGGGTTGGAGGACAGGAGGCCTCTGAGAGGGGTGCTGCGCCAGCGCTGTGACGGGTGCAGACGGGCTACCGCCAGAGTCCCCAGCACAGGCCTCGGTCCAGCAGGGGGGCCCCCACCAGCTGCAGGAGGGAGCGTGCTGGAGGCGCAGGGAGCCCGGGGCGGCACCCAGGAGGCCGACCTGGGGCGCCCTGAGCTCAGCAAAGCAGGAGGCTGGGAGCATGCGGGGGAGGAAAATGCCGCTGGGAGGGTGCTGAGGTGAAGGAAAGGCAGCAAGAACCTGCCTGTCTGCAGCTCGGCGGTGTCTGGAGAGGGCGCGCCCTGGGGAGAAGCCCCGGAGCTCACAGACAGGACCAGGCCACCTGGGGGCATGGCCAGGGTGAGGTGGGGCAGCAGAGGCAGGCTCCAAGGGCACACCAAGGAGAGAAGGGGCACTCCGGTCGGGGGAGGTCGGGGCCTCTCGAAGGCCCAGGAGGAAGGGCCCAGAACACAGGGGTCTGAGGACAGAGGGCCTGGCTGGGTCTGCCTGGGGCTCCCCGAGGACAGAGCCTCCTGCCCCAAGACCCACCCAGCTGCGGGGAGGCGGGGCAGATGTGTACCAGCGAGGTAGCCTCAGATGAGTAAAGATCTCTCTCATCCTGGCGGCAGCACGCAAGGCGATCTAACCTGCTGAACAGGTGAGGAAGCCAAAGCTCAGGAGGACTGACTGGCCTCAAGGCCGATCAACCCAGAGGCAGGACCTAGCCTTGGGGTGTCTGCCCGCAGCCTGTGGGTGTGACCACGGCGCTCTGTGTGCTTCCTCCCGGGACCTGCCAAGAGTTGGGGGTGCACGGAGCTGCTGCAGACAGCTTGCACTGAGAAGCTGGGAACTCCAATTCAGAGATTTGATTTCAGCAGGAAGCCCAGTCTCTGTGTGAGTGTGAGAAAGTGGCCGGAATCCAGTCCTGCCCAGCCGGGGCTGCTCTGGCTCAGAGGCAGGCTGTGTCATCAGGCAAACCCCTTCCCGTCCCCCGCTGGACATCACACCCGACACCAGGCCAGTGCCCCTCCCCCCCCCACTGCTGGCCCCAACACCGGGGCCCCAGGCTGGTGCATGCAGCCCGTGCTGGGTCAGCATCACCCCGTCACCCGTCCTCTGAGACGAGGGACGAGCCAGGACCTCTCGGCCTCATTCCAGCCCAGACGTGCTCCCAGCTGAGTGATAACCAGCCAGTGGGGCGGACTCCAGCCCTGCGGGATATTTCGAGGACCACCAGAGGGGTCGTTGGCTGCAGGAGGGCCTGGGAACCGGGCAGGTGCCAGAGCAGAGCGAAGCTCGGGGTCAGGCCTGAGTTCCCACCCTCCCAGAAATGAGGCTGCTGCCAGCTCCTCCCCGATCTGGACAAGCCCCAGGCCAGAGCCAAAGTCTAGGCAGAGGGGACGAACCTGAGCGTGCGGCGCCCGTCCTGCCCCCGCCCCGCCAACCTCCACGGCCTCTGCGTGCTGCTGCTGCTGCTTTCTGTTCATCAAAGTCTAACAGCCGCTCGGCTGATAAATGCCCTCAACACGCGGCGGAGCTGACTTCTGGAGGCTGCGCATCCCCGCTGTCCCATGAGGCTCAGGCCCCCACCCCCGGAGAGATGGGCTGAGCCTGGCACAGAGGAGCCCCGAGCCTGGGCACCGCGTCCCGCCAGGTGGGCCAGGGCACAGGGGCATGCCCGTCCTCAGGAGGTGAGGAGCCAGGTGTGTGCGGCAGGCCACCGAGCCGGAGACGCCCCTCCCCATGGAGACCCACTGGCGGGCCCCAGCCCCGAAAGACCTGAGTGTTGAGCCCCCTCCCACAGGCTGGCTCCAGAAGCCAGAGTCTGAACTAGACTTCCTGGGCTGAACTGGCGCTGCCCCACGAGTGATGCTGCTGGGTCACCGAGCACCCCTGGGAGCCACCATCAGGGACCAGGATGAGGGACCAGGGTCGGGGGCCTGCGGGGGAGGCAGCAACAGGACTGACCCTGTGGGCGCCGGGGAGGCCAGAGGCCCTGAGCTCACACCGCTCTTTAATCCCGGCCCTCACCCCACCTGCACACGCAGGACGGGTTCGGGGGGGCGAGGCGCAGCCAGCAGGTAAGGACCCCGCCGGCCCCTCTGCAGGAGCCCAAGCTCATGCTCTTCTGTTACCCCAGGCAGCCTGCGCCCCAGACACGAGGCTCCAGCCGAGGACAGCCCCTGCAGCTCAGCCAGGACCGGCGTGTGGGGAGGCGGCCTGGACACAGGCCCCGCACGCTATCCTCAGCCTGGCAGCGGGACCGGGGGCCCCAGGGGCCGTGCTGGGCGGCCTGCACCACCCAGCTCCCGCGGGAGGCCTCGGAGCGGGCCACGGCGCTCAGAGTCAGGGTCAGGGCGCGGGGCCTGCCCGGAGGGCCTGCCCGAGGCCCGGGAGCGGGGCACACTGCTCAGAATCAGGGTCAGGGCGCGGGGCCTGCCCGGAGGGCCTGCCCAAGGCCCAGGTGCGTCGCGGGCAGGGAGGCTGCTCGAGCCCCTCTGCCTGCTCCTCTCTTGGTTGGGCAGCTCTGGGGAAGTTACTGAGCCTCTCAGCTTCCTCATCAGTGAGATGAGGATAAAAGCAACACCGAGCTCACCAGGCTGAGTTAAGTGACAACAGAGTGCTCAGCACGGTGCTTGCCTCGTGCCGCACGATGACTGACGCACGTTACAACCCTGGACTCTCTATGAAGCTAACATCCCTCAGATCCTCCACGAAGCCAACGTCACCCCCAGATCCTCCAGGAAGCTAACATCCCCCCCAGATCCTCCATGAAGCTAATGCTCCCCCAGATCCTCCATGAAGCTAACGCTCCCTCAGCCCCTCTCTGCGTCCTGCAGACACAGTGATCTAAAATCAGGGATACTGGCCGAGGGGGAGTCATGCAGGGACAGAAGAGGGAGTTGGGCCCCAAGAGGCAGACGAGGCTGTTCCTGCAGACCAGTCCGGAGCCCGCCCTTGCCTGCGGAGCGGTGGGTGGGCAAGTCTGACCCCGCTCTGGCCACCAGGGAGGCTGAGGCTGACGGGGTGTGTTCCCGCTCCACAGCTACCGCGGATGGGCCCAGGGCCCGGGGTGGGGACAGCTGACCCCAAGCTGACTGTGGGGCCCTGCCTGCTTCCTCCCAGCTGGCCCAGTCCTCCTCCTCACGGTCATGATCTTCCAGTCCACGGAGGAGCCCCCTCCCCAGGAGCCTGCCGGCAGCTCTGGCTGTTGCAGCCACGGCTGCCCCGTGACCACCCGTCTGCCTGCTGCTCGGGCAGGAGAGCGACAGGAGGCAGGGACACCACAGGGGCTGGAGAGAATGGGTTCCCACGACAGGGGCTCTGGGCCCTCAGCCTGCAGTCCAGGCTGTCTGCAGCCGTGGGGCAGACGCAGCTCCCACGCCGAGGCTGGAGGGTCTGGATGGCCTGAGTCGCCCTCGGCCGCGTCCAGCTCTGCTTAAACTGGTCGAGTGACCTTGAACCCTAGGCTTCCTGGGAAGTCCAAGCCCCAGGACAAAGCCGGACACCCAGTTCCCGGGACGGCGGAACCCACGGCAGCACCTGAGGTGCAGACGCAGACCAGCTGGGCGGCCCCTCAAATGACAGAGGGTGGGGAAGAGCTGCAGTGGAGCCGAGACCCCCACCATCCCCGGGACGCTGCACTGCACTGGGGCCTCCGAGCAGGCGGCACCCTTGAGGACTGTCTGCTCCAAGGGCCCCCAGCCAGGGAACCCGGATCCAGCCCTCCCACCCCACCCAAGCAGAGCTGGGTGGCTGGAATACCTTGGCCCCTCAAGCCCAGTGTCCACAGATTCCTTTATCCCACATCCAGCTCCTTCAGGAAGTCTTTGGGATGCAGCAGGTAAGCTGTGGCCGAGACGAGCGGCCAGCCTACACCCCTGCGCACGCGTCTCTTCTCACCGCGGGCATCCCCTCTGGCGCACGTGCTGGCCCTGCCCCATGGAGTCCCGGTCAGCATTGCCGGGGGCTGTGGGTCGGGGCTCTCCCAGGGCTGGGGGGCAGCACTGACCCCTCGGCTCTCCCCAGCGCTGCTGCTGCTCCCCCTCCTCCCTGGACACAGCAGGGGCTGCAAAGGGCACCTTCGCTCGGCACACAGACATGGTAGCCAGGAGGCTCTAGGCCGCCCAGTCCCCACTCAGCAACCTCTCCAAGACTGATGCCAGGCTCAGGACACTGTCAGGGGCCTGTGGGGGGAGAGCCCCAACTGCCCCCTTCCAAGGGCCTACCCAGGGCATGTTGTGATCACCGCAGGGCACCCCCACCTGCCCACCCACGTCCTTTTCCACCTCCCCTGGCTGGATGGAGTCCCAAGGAAGGCCCCAGCCCCTCCTCCTGAGCCCAGTCCCTCTTGTCTCCGCTGCCAGGATCCGACCTTCTTTCCAAGGTCGCTCGTCCACAGTGTCCCCTCACACCCAGGACACCACACCCGCCCCGCACACTGATGGGCTCCGGGCTGCCCTGCCCACCTGCTCCCTGCAGGGGTGAGAGGGGCCTCCTGTCGGCTCACCCGCACACGGGCAGGGGAGAGCGAAGAAGCCACCTCTGCAGGACGGTGCTCTGGCCCGGCAGCTGCCTGACAGCAGCCCTGGGCTCGGCGGAGCCGCGCCCACCCCGCAAGGAAGGCAGCTTCCTGAGGCTCCTGGCAGCTGGTGCCGCGGAGGTCATGGTCAGGCCCTGGTCCTGCACTCAGGAGGACGTCCCACTGTCCAGGGTTGGCGTTCGCCCACTTGTAAGCACAGGGTCACTGGGCACGGAGTGACCTATTAACCCTAAGGAACAAGAACCTCTCACCCCATGTGATCCACAGGGGCCGGTCATCAGTAGGCCATCACTTTCTCTGGGCCTGTTGGTTCCCATGGTGGGTCAGATCCCAGCCCAAAATGTTGGAGTCTGTGCCCCATGTCAGGTGAGGAGTGCTGCCCAGAGAAGCCAGGCTTCCCAAGGGGCCGCCAGCGTCCCCCGAGGGAAGGCCTGCTCAGCAGGTCACCAAGGGCAGCGGAAGCCGGGGTCCTGGAGAAGCAGCCTTACGGGGCTTTTCAGGGAGAGGAACCGGTGAGCCCCAATGTGGTCGTGTTTCAGACCCTTTCAAGCCTGGCCCGTCCGCGGGCAGGTAGGCGTACACACACCTTCGGCCTGTGTGCTGCTGCTGGAGGCTGAGTGTGCACCATCCCACGTGACCCGCCACCCTCTGCAACCCCAGCTTCCCAGCCCCACCTACACCCTGGGGCTCATGTCCGGACACCGGTTCCTCCCCACACTTGCCTGGCTTGCACTCTCAACCCTCACCACCTCCCCTTGCAAGCCAGGGTCACAGCTGACAGTCTGGCTATCCCAGAAAACACCAGCACTTTTCAACTGATCACCCCCNGAAAGTGGGGTGGTTGGGGCCAGGAAGGGGAGAACCCAGACTTCAAGGACAGCCTGCACCTCCTGCTTCACACCAGGAGCCGGCCTGTCCCTGGCGGAGCAGAGAAACCCTCCTTTGAGAATTACTCCCTCAAGACCGTCCGAGGTTATCGCCAGAGCTGACGGCTGGGGTTCAGCGGGGAACTGGCAGACAAGGGCCCCTGTGGGGGCAGATCTGCTGCCTCCACGGTGGGTGGGTTCACACGGGGCCTGCCTGAGCCCACACCCGCTCCTTCCTCGATGAGGTCTTGTCTGCGTCCCCCAACAGCAGTCTGAGCTAAAAAGGGAAAATATGACCCTCTGTTTATAAGAGACAAGAAAACTCAGGACCCAGGAGGTTGCAGGCCTCGATCAGGCTCAGAGTAACAGCTGGGCCCAGGGTCCAGCCAAAGCTGCCCAGGTTTGTTCAGGGACAGACGTGGACGGGGCAGGGGAGGGGGTGGCGGGGGGTGTCAGCTTTGAAGACAGGTCCCCAGGGCACGTGTGGCGTGCCCCCGTTCAGGGCCTTAGAGGAGGGTATGGACGGGGTGCGATGGGCAGAGTGAGGTGGACACGAAGACTGAGCACTTGGTTACACCAGAGAGATGGCCAAGTCCCCGAGGCCAGGGAACACCCCCATCACACGGCTGGGCCCTGTGCTCAGGGACACATACTGCCCAAGGGAGCGGGGAACCAGGAGGCTCTGCGGGTCGCCTTCAGCCAAGTAACCTGGCCGCTCTCGGGCAGAGACCGCCCGTCAGCACCAAGAGGGCCTGGCTCAAGTGTGCGGGAAGGCCGGGTACTCCCATTCCCCGAGTCTCCACCAGAGGCAGGACCAGCAACATCTGCACCTGGCCACCACGACCACACCTCCTCTGTTGGGGCTACACTCCCCCAGCTCAGGACACCCACTCACCCACCTCCGGAGGCCGGTTTGTATGAATCACAGACGTTGTAAGCTCAGTTGAGACAAGCTCACCATCTTAAAAAAGTCGTCATTATAAACAAGATATTATTCTCAAGGTGCACCTGTTTTGCATTTAAGAAACTCAGTGTCCAGGCAAAACGACACCCCGGCTTGCTCGGTGTCCATCTGTGGGGCCGGGGCTCCTACTCGCTGCCCCCACCCCCTCCCCCAGGGCCAGGCTGCTGCAGGGTTGCTGGAGGCTCTGGCTGGAACCTTACCGCTGGGGCACCTGCCTTCTCTGCCTGACGCCCACAGCAGCTGGAGTCCCTTCTGAACACAAACCTGGAGTCCGTCCCCCTACTTGCCCCGGCTTCCCACTGGACACAGGGATGAAATTCGGAATCCCAGCTCCAACCAGGCCCTGCCGGGCCCAGGCTCGTGCCAGCCCCCTCCATTCCCCGTGAGCTTCTCTTCCACGCACACCCAAATGCGCTCCACCTCCGACGGCACACGCCGCCCCAGCCGCCTGGCCCGGGGCCCCTTCCCCCAGCACCAGCTGAGGCCCCGTCCTCCTCCTGCCCAGCACGGACCAGTGTGGCGCGACGGCACCCTTCTGTGACCGCCCCCTCGGTCTCACATCCATGAAGAGAAAGGCGGGTCTGCTTTGCGCACTGCTGGGGCCCCGGGCCGGGCCTGGATGGGACATCAGCCCTGCTCCCCGGCCCCTCCTAGGCTCAGGCACCACGGAGGCAGCCCTCAATCAGCCCTGGAGCCCGAGGGCCGCTCTGGGCTGCCCTCACCGCACCCCACCGCATCTGTCTTCTCTTCCAGACTCATGTATCTACACCCAGAGCTGCCCGAGATGACCTGGGGTTTTTGTGTTTTTTTGGTAAGGAGGGAAGCAAGATGAGAGTAGGTGTGGGGACAGGGCCCCTTCCAGCTCTGCTGGGTGTGGGTGGACGCAGGGATGGAGGGGGCGGCAGTGGAGCCAGGGGGCAGTGGAGCCAGGGGGCAGCGCCGACAGGCGCAGAAGGCGTGGGAGCGAGAAGACGGTGGGATCCGGAGCCCCTTCCTCGGCTCCAGCCTCGGACCCCCCTCAAATGGGGCTCTCCTTTGATAGGTGGCCTCCCAGGAGAGCTCCGGGTGGGGACGTAGACCCCAGCTGCAAAGTGACCTGACACCGGACTAGAAACACCACTCTCCCCAGGCCTCCAGGAAAGCTGCACTCGGTGGATGGAAGGGCTCCCGGGAACGGTCAGCCTGGCGCGGGTCATCTGCCACGAGAGGAGATGCGGAAAGTCCACACCTGCTGGGGGCAGGGCCTCCGGCGCTGGAGCAGGAGGCGGGGCTGGTTCTGGCCTCTTAACTACGATCCAGCAGAAGACTGCTCCTCTGGCCCCCTCACCTGTCAGCTTGGGAGGCAGCCACGGCGACAGTACCCCTGCTGGCCTGCGGCCCCTGCCCTTTCCTTTGCGGAGCGGGGGTTGGAGGACAGGAGGCCTCTGAGAGGGGTGCTGCGCCAGCGCTGTGACGGGTGCAGACGGGCTACCGCCAGAGTCCCCAGCACAGGCCTCGGTCCAGCAGGGGGGCCCCCACCAGCTGCAGGAGGGAGCGTGCTGGAGGCGCAGGGAGCCCGGGGCGGCACCCAGGAGGCCGACCTGGGGCGCCCTGAGCTCAGCAAAGCAGGAGGCTGGGAGCATGCGGGGGAGGAAAATGCCGCTGGGAGGGTGCTGAGGTGAAGGAAAGGCAGCAAGAACCTGCCTGTCTGCAGCTCGGCGGTGTCTGGAGAGGGCGCGCCCTGGGGAGAAGCCCCGGAGCTCACAGACAGGACCAGGCCACCTGGGGGCATGGCCAGGGTGAGGTGGGGCAGCAGAGGCAGGCTCCAAGGGCACACCAAGGAGAGAAGGGGCACTCCGGTCGGGGGAGGTCGGGGCCTCTCGAAGGCCCAGGAGGAAGGGCCCAGAACACAGGGGTCTGAGGACAGAGGGCCTGGCTGGGTCTGCCTGGGGCTCCCCGAGGACAGAGCCTCCTGCCCCAAGACCCACCCAGCTGCGGGGAGGCGGGGCAGATGTGTACCAGCGAGGTAGCCTCAGATGAGTAAAGATCTCTCTCATCCTGGCGGCAGCACGCAAGGCGATCTAACCTGCTGAACAGGTGAGGAAGCCAAAGCTCAGGAGGACTGACTGGCCTCAAGGCCGATCAACCCAGAGGCAGGACCTAGCCTTGGGGTGTCTGCCCGCAGCCTGTGGGTGTGACCACGGCGCTCTGTGTGCTTCCTCCCAGGACCTGCCAAGAGTTGGGGGTGCACGGAGCTGCTGCAGACAGCTTGCACTGAGAAGCTGGGAACTCCAATTCAGAGATTTGATTTCAGCAGGAAGCCCAGTCTCTGTGTGAGTGTGAGAAAGTGGCCGGAATCCAGTCCTGCCCAGCCGGGGCTGCTCTGGCTCAGAGGCAGGCTGTGTCATCAGGCAAACCCCTTCCCGTCCCCCGCTGGACATCACACCCGACACCAGGCCAGTGCCCCTCCCCCCCCCACTGCTGGCCCCAACACCGGGGCCCCAGGCTGGTGCATGCAGCCCGTGCTGGGTCAGCATCACCCCGTCACCCGTCCTCTGAGACGAGGGACGAGCCAGGACCTCTCGGCCTCATTCCAGCCCAGACGTGCTCCCAGCTGAGTGATAACCAGCCAGTGGGGCGGACTCCAGCCCTGCGGGATATTTCGAGGACCACCAGAGGGGTCGTTGGCTGCAGGAGGGCCTGGGAACCGGGCAGGTGCCAGAGCAGAGCGAAGCTCGGGGTCAGGCCTGAGTTCCCACCCTCCCAGAAATGAGGCTGCTGCCAGCTCCTCCCCGATCTGGACAAGCCCCAGGCCAGAGCCAAAGTCTAGGCAGAGGGGACGAACCTGAGCGTGCGGCGCCCGTCCTGCCCCCGCCCCGCCAACCTCCACGGCCTCTGCGTGCTGCTGCTGCTGCTTTCTGTTCATCAAAGTCTAACAGCCGCTCGGCTGATAAATGCCCTCAACACGCGGCGGAGCTGACTTCTGGAGGCTGCGCATCCCCGCTGTCCCATGAGGCTCAGGCCCCCACCCCCGGAGAGATGGGCTGAGCCTGGCACAGAGGAGCCCCGAGCCTGGGCACCGCGTCCCGCCAGGTGGGCCAGGGCACAGGGGCATGCCCGTCCTCAGGAGGTGAGGAGCCAGGTGTGTGCGGCAGGCCACCGAGCCGGAGACGCCCCTCCCCATGGAGACCCACTGGCGGGCCCCAGCCCCGAAAGACCTGAGTGTTGAGCCCCCTCCCACAGGCTGGCTCCAGAAGCCAGAGTCTGAACTAGACTTCCTGGGCTGAACTGGCGCTGCCCCACGAGTGATGCTGCTGGGTCACCGAGCACCCCTGGGAGCCACCATCAGGGACCAGGATGAGGGACCAGGGTCGGGGGCCTGCGGGGGAGGCAGCAACAGGACTGACCCTGTGGGCGCCGGGGAGGCCAGAGGCCCTGAGCTCACACCGCTCTTTAATCCCGGCCCTCACCCCACCTGCACACGCAGGACGGGTTCGGGGGGGCGAGGCGCAGCCAGCAGGTAAGGACCCCGCCGGCCCCTCTGCAGGAGCCCAAGCTCATGCTCTTCTGTTACCCCAGGCAGCCTGCGCCCCAGACACGAGGCTCCAGCCGAGGACAGCCCCTGCAGCTCAGCCAGGACCGGCGTGTGGGGAGGCGGCCTGGACACAGGCCCCGCACGCTATCCTCAGCCTGGCAGCGGGACCGGGGGCCCCAGGGGCCGTGCTGGGCGGCCTGCACCACCCAGCTCCCGCGGGAGGCCTCGGAGCGGGCCACGGCGCTCAGAGTCAGGGTCAGGGCGCGGGGCCTGCCCGGAGGGCCTGCCCGAGGCCCGGGAGCGGGGCACACTGCTCAGAATCAGGGTCAGGGCGCGGGGCCTGCCCGGAGGGCCTGCCCGAGGCCCAGGTGCGTCGCGGGCAGGGAGGCTGCTCGAGCCCCTCTGCCTGCTCCTCTCTTGGTTGGGCAGCTCTGGGGAAGTTACTGAGCCTCTCAGCTTCCTCATCAGTGAGATGAGGATAAAAGCAACACCGAGCTCACCAGGCTGAGTTAAGTGACAACAGAGTGCTCAGCACGGTGCTTGCCTCGTGCCGCACGATGACTGACGCACGTTACAACCCTGGACTCTCTATGAAGCTAACATCCCTCAGATCCTCCACGAAGCCAACGTCACCCCCAGATCCTCCAGGAAGCTAACATCCCCCCCAGATCCTCCATGAAGCTAATGCTCCCCCAGATCCTCCATGAAGCTAACGCTCCCTCAGCCCCTCTCTGCGTCCTGCAGACACAGTGATCTAAAATCAGGGATACTGGCCGAGGGGGAGTCATGCAGGGACAGAAGAGGGAGTTGGGCCCCAAGAGGCAGACGAGGCTGTTCCTGCAGACCAGTCCGGAGCCCGCCCTTGCCTGCGGAGCGGTGGGTGGGCAAGTCTGACCCCGCTCTGGCCACCAGGGAGGCTGAGGCTGACGGGGTGTGTTCCCGCTCCACAGCTACCGCGGATGGGCCCAGGGCCCGGGGTGGGGACAGCTGACCCCAAGCTGACTGTGGGGCCCTGCCTGCTTCCTCCCAGCTGGCCCAGTCCTCCTCCTCACGGTCATGATCTTCCAGTCCACGGAGGAGCCCCCTCCCCAGGAGCCTGCCGGCAGCTCTGGCTGTTGCAGCCACGGCTGCCCCGTGACCACCCGTCTGCCTGCTGCTCGGGCAGGAGAGCGACAGGAGGCAGGGACACCACAGGGGCTGGAGAGAATGGGTTCCCACGACAGGGGCTCTGGGCCCTCAGCCTGCAGTCCAGGCTGTCTGCAGCCGTGGGGCAGACGCAGCTCCCACGCCGAGGCTGGAGGGTCTGGATGGCCTGAGTCGCCCTCGGCCGCGTCCAGCTCTGCTTAAACTGGTCGAGTGACCTTGAACCCTAGGCTTCCTGGGAAGTCCAAGCCCCAGGACAAAGCCGGACACCCAGTTCCCGGGACGGCGGAACCCACGGCAGCACCTGAGGTGCAGACGCAGACCAGCTGGGCGGCCCCTCAAATGACAGAGGGTGGGGAAGAGCTGCAGTGGAGCCGAGACCCCCACCATCCCCGGGACGCTGCACTGCACTGGGGCCTCCGAGCAGGCGGCACCCTTGAGGACTGTCTGCTCCAAGGGCCCCCAGCCAGGGAACCCGGATCCAGCCCTCCCACCCCACCCAAGCAGAGCTGGGTGGCTGGAATACCTTGGCCCCTCAAGCCCAGTGTCCACAGATTCCTTTATCCCACATCCAGCTCCTTCAGGAAGTCTTTGGGATGCAGCAGGTAAGCTGTGGCCGAGACGAGCGGCCAGCCTACACCCCTGCGCACGCGTCTCTTCTCACCGCGGGCATCCCCTCTGGCGCACGTGCTGGCCCTGCCCCATGGAGTCCCGGTCAGCATTGCCGGGGGCTGTGGGTCGGGGCTCTCCCAGGGCTGGGGGGCAGCACTGACCCCTCGGCTCTCCCCAGCGCTGCTGCTGCTCCCCCTCCTCCCTGGACACAGCAGGGGCTGCAAAGGGCACCTTCGCTCGGCACACAGACATGGTAGCCAGGAGGCTCTAGGCCGCCCAGTCCCCACTCAGCAACCTCTCCAAGACTGATGCCAGGCTCAGGACACTGTCAGGGGCCTGTGGGGGGAGAGCCCCAACTGCCCCCTTCCAAGGGCCTACCCAGGGCATGTTGTGATCACCGCAGGGCACCCCCACCTGCCCACCCACGTCCTTTTCCACCTCCCCTGGCTGGATGGAGTCCCAAGGAAGGCCCCAGCCCCTCCTCCTGAGCCCAGTCCCTCTTGTCTCCGCTGCCAGGATCCGACCTTCTTTCCAAGGTCGCTCGTCCACAGTGTCCCCTCACACCCAGGACACCACACCCGCCCCGCACACTGATGGGCTCCGGGCTGCCCTGCCCACCTGCTCCCTGCAGGGGTGAGAGGGGCCTCCTGTCGGCTCACCCGCACACGGGCAGGGGAGAGCGAAGAAGCCACCTCTGCAGGACGGTGCTCTGGCCCGGCAGCTGCCTGACAGCAGCCCTGGGCTCGGCGGAGCCGCGCCCACCCCGCAAGGAAGGCAGCTTCCTGAGGCTCCTGGCAGCTGGTGCCGCGGAGGTCATGGTCAGGCCCTGGTCCTGCACTCAGGAGGACGTCCCACTGTCCAGGGTTGGCGTTCGCCCACTTGTAAGCACAGGGTCACTGGGCACGGAGTGACCTATTAACCCTAAGGAACAAGAACCTCTCACCCCATGTGATCCACAGGGGCCGGTCATCAGTAGGCCATCACTTTCTCTGGGCCTGTTGGTTCCCATGGTGGGTCAGATCCCAGCCCAAAATGTTGGAGTCTGTGCCCCATGTCAGGTGAGGAGTGCTGCCCAGAGAAGCCAGGCTTCCCAAGGGGCCGCCAGCGTCCCCCGAGGGAAGGCCTGCTCAGCAGGTCACCAAGGGCAGCGGAAGCCGGGGTCCTGGAGAAGCAGCCTTACGGGGCTTTTCAGGGAGAGGAACCGGTGAGCCCNGATCTAAAATCAGGGATACTGGCCGAGGGGGAGTCATGCAGGGACAGAAGAGGGAGTTGGGCCCCAAGAGGCAGACGAGGCTGTTCCTGCAGACCAGTCCGGAGCCCGCCCTTGCCTGCGGAGCGGTGGGTGGGCAAGTCTGACCCCGCTCTGGCCACCAGGGAGGCTGAGGCTGACGGGGTGTGTTCCCGCTCCACAGCTACCGCGGATGGGCCCAGGGCCCGGGGTGGGGACAGCTG
This sequence comes from Raphicerus campestris, assembly GCA_006410735.1. Taxonomy (NCBI): domain Eukaryota; kingdom Metazoa; phylum Chordata; class Mammalia; order Artiodactyla; family Bovidae; genus Raphicerus; species Raphicerus campestris. The sequence continues at coordinate 42,694 of SJYW01031072.1, read as the reverse complement.
ACCCCAAGCTGACTGTGGGGCCCTGCCTGCTTCCTCCCAGCTGGCCCAGTCCTCCTCCTCACGGTCATGATCTTCCAGTCCACGGAGGAGCCCCCTCCCCAGGAGCCTGCCGGCAGCTCTGGCTGTTGCAGCCACGGCTGCCCCGTGACCACCCGTCTGCCTGCTGCTCGGGCAGGAGAGCGACAGGAGGCAGGGACACCACAGGGGCTGGAGAGAATGGGTTCCCACGACAGGGGCTCTGGGCCCTCAGCCTGCAGTCCAGGCTGTCTGCAGCCGTGGGGCAGACGCAGCTCCCACGCCGAGGCTGGAGGGTCTGGATGGCCTGAGTCGCCCTCGGCCGCGTCCAGCTCTGCTTAAACTGGTCGAGTGACCTTGAACCCTAGGCTTCCTGGGAAGTCCAAGCCCCAGGACAAAGCCGGACACCCAGTTCCCGGGACGGCGGAACCCACGGCAGCACCTGAGGTGCAGACGCAGACCAGCTGGGCGGCCCCTCAAATGACAGAGGGTGGGGAAGAGCTGCAGTGGAGCCGAGACCCCCACCATCCCCGGGACGCTGCACTGCACTGGGGCCTCCGAGCAGGCGGCACCCTTGAGGACTGTCTGCTCCAAGGGCCCCCAGCCAGGGAACCCGGATCCAGCCCTCCCACCCCACCCAAGCAGAGCTGGGTGGCTGGAATACCTTGGCCCCTCAAGCCCAGTGTCCACAGATTCCTTTATCCCACATCCAGCTCCTTCAGGAAGTCTTTGGGATGCAGCAGGTAAGCTGTGGCCGAGACGAGCGGCCAGCCTACACCCCTGCGCACGCGTCTCTTCTCACCGCGGGCATCCCCTCTGGCGCACGTGCTGGCCCTGCCCCATGGAGTCCCGGTCAGCATTGCCGGGGGCTGTGGGTCGGGGCTCTCCCAGGGCTGGGGGGCAGCACTGACCCCTCGGCTCTCCCCAGCGCTGCTGCTGCTCCCCCTCCTCCCTGGACACAGCAGGGGCTGCAAAGGGCACCTTCGCTCGGCACACAGACATGGTAGCCAGGAGGCTCTAGGCCGCCCAGTCCCCACTCAGCAACCTCTCCAAGACTGATGCCAGGCTCAGGACACTGTCAGGGGCCTGTGGGGGGAGAGCCCCAACTGCCCCCTTCCAAGGGCCTACCCAGGGCATGTTGTGATCACCGCAGGGCACCCCCACCTGCCCACCCACGTCCTTTTCCACCTCCCCTGGCTGGATGGAGTCCCAAGGAAGGCCCCAGCCCCTCCTCCTGAGCCCAGTCCCTCTTGTCTCCGCTGCCAGGATCCGACCTTCTTTCCAAGGTCGCTCGTCCACAGTGTCCCCTCACACCCAGGACACCACACCCGCCCCGCACACTGATGGGCTCCGGGCTGCCCTGCCCACCTGCTCCCTGCAGGGGTGAGAGGGGCCTCCTGTCGGCTCACCCGCACACGGGCAGGGGAGAGCGAAGAAGCCACCTCTGCAGGACGGTGCTCTGGCCCGGCAGCTGCCTGACAGCAGCCCTGGGCTCGGCGGAGCCGCGCCCACCCNTTGAGGACTGTCTGCTCCAAGGGCCCCCAGCCAGGGAACCCGGATCCAGCCCTCCCACCCCACCCAAGCAGAGCTGGGTGGCTGGAATACCTTGGCCCCTCAAGCCCAGTGTCCACAGATTCCTTTATCCCACATCCAGCTCCTTCAGGAAGTCTTTGGGATGCAGCAGGTAAGCTGTGGCCGAGACGAGCGGCCAGCCTACACCCCTGCGCACGCGTCTCTTCTCACCGCGGGCATCCCCTCTGGCGCACGTGCTGGCCCTGCCCCATGGAGTCCCGGTCAGCATTGCCGGGGGCTGTGGGTCGGGGCTCTCCCAGGGCTGGGGGGCAGCACTGACCCCTCGGCTCTCCCCAGCGCTGCTGCTGCTCCCCCTCCTCCCTGGACACAGCAGGGGCTGCAAAGGGCACCTTCGCTCGGCACACAGACATGGTAGCCAGGAGGCTCTAGGCCGCCCAGTCCCCACTCAGCAACCTCTCCAAGACTGATGCCAGGCTCAGGACACTGTCAGGGGCCTGTGGGGGGAGAGCCCCAACTGCCCCCTTCCAAGGGCCTACCCAGGGCATGTTGTGATCACCGCAGGGCACCCCCACCTGCCCACCCACGTCCTTTTCCACCTCCCCTGGCTGGATGGAGTCCCAAGGAAGGCCCCAGCCCCTCCTCCTGAGCCCAGTCCCTCTTGTCTCCGCTGCCAGGATCCGACCTTCTTTCCAAGGTCGCTCGTCCACAGTGTCCCCTCACACCCAGGACACCACACCCGCCCCGCACACTGATGGGCTCCGGGCTGCCCTGCCCACCTGCTCCCTGCAGGGGTGAGAGGGGCCTCCTGTCGGCTCACCCGCACACGGGCAGGGGAGAGCGAAGAAGCCACCTCTGCAGGACGGTGCTCTGGCCCGGCAGCTGCCTGACAGCAGCCCTGGGCTCGGCGGAGCCGCGCCCACCCCGCAAGGAAGGCAGCTTCCTGAGGCTCCTGGCAGCTGGTGCCGCGGAGGTCATGGTCAGGCCCTGGTCCTGCACTCAGGAGGACGTCCCACTGTCCAGGGTTGGCGTTCGCCCACTTGTAAGCACAGGGTCACTGGGCACGGAGTGACCTATTAACCCTAAGGAACAAGAACCTCTCACCCCATGTGATCCACAGGGGCCGGTCATCAGTAGGCCATCACTTTCTCTGGGCCTGTTGGTTCCCATGGTGGGTCAGATCCCAGCCCAAAATGTTGGAGTCTGTGCCCCATGTCAGGTGAGGAGTGCTGCCCAGAGAAGCCAGGCTTCCCAAGGGGCCGCCAGCGTCCCCCGAGGGAAGGCCTGCTCAGCAGGTCACCAAGGGCAGCGGAAGCCGGGGTCCTGGAGAAGCAGCCTTACGGGGCTTTTCAGGGAGAGGAACCGGTGAGCCCCAATGTGGTCGTGTTTCAGACCCTTTCAAGCCTGGCCCGTCCGCGGGCAGGTAGGCGTACACACACCTTCGGCCTGTGTGCTGCTGCTGGAGGCTGAGTGTGCACCATCCCACGTGACCCGCCACCCTCTGCAACCCCAGCTTCCCAGCCCCACCTACACCCTGGGGCTCATGTCCGGACACCGGTTCCTCCCCACACTTGCCTGGCTTGCACTCTCAACCCTCACCACCTCCCCTTGCAAGCCAGGGTCACAGCTGACAGTCTGGCTATCCCAGAAAACACCAGCACTTTTCAACTGATCACCCCCAAAGGCAGCCCACCTACTGGACCCCCTGCAGACAACCTAGGTGCCCAGACGCACACCCCAGGCCTGCGTGCCCGAGGCACAGGGTGAGCGCTGGGCAGCCAGTCCAGGCTGAGATTAGAAGGCTGTGCAGCCCTGAACCTATCATCAGGATGTTGAAAATAGATCTGAGGAGGGCTCGAGCCGCGCCCAGCCGGGCGGCGCTGGAGAAGAGCTGGGTGGCAAACAGGCAGTGCTGGCAGCGAGAGCCTGGCCGCTGCTGGAGCCACAGCCCTCGGGTACGCCTGGAGTCCGCCCGCAACGGAGCCCGGGCTCTCCTGCCTCAGCAGGAGAGGACCCTGCACGTGCTCTCCCCTACTGCACCCAACCTCCCCCTTCTCCTGTCAGGGGCACAGGGGCCTGGGCCCACCGGTCCTCCAGGCATGCAGGCTGCGGCCGCCCCGGACACAGCCTGGGCACAGACGCCATCCCCGGGGCATCCTCCCAGCCTGGCCCTGTGCCTGCTGCTCAGGAGGCGGCGCTGGGCTGGGGGCTCTGGCTCCCTCTCCCTGAGGGCCAGGTCCCCAGGAGCCACACTGAGGGAAGGTGTGGGAGTCCGCAGAGGGCTGACCGAGCCTTCCAGGGGCTTCTTTGATGGAGCAAGGCCTGCCCACTGGGGCCAGGGAGCTGTGCCTGGCCCCCCGCCTTCCCATGTGGGCGAGGGCAGGCCCTGGGGACTTCGAGCCCCCCGGGGAACGCAGACGCGGGGGTAGGAGGTCGGCCAGCACACGTGGGAAGCCCACAGCACCCATCTGCCCACGGCATCCACCTGCCCCTGGCACCCATCTGCCCATGGCATCCACCTGCCCCTGGCCCGCCGGCACAGGCCTTCAGGCTGAGGGGTCACTATGGGATGGACCCCAGGTCGGCCGGGTGCTGGGGTGCAGATGTTACCAGGAGGTGGAGGTCCAGGAGGGGGCTAGGCTCCCTGGAGCCCAGGAATCGGAGGGGACAGCTTAGCCCCTCCTCTGGGAGTCTCACTCCAAAAGACAAGACAGGGAAGGGAGAAAGACAGGAGGAGTCACGCACAGGCATCCCAGAGGCGGCCGGACTGACCTGTGAGGGCCCAGGGGCCCGTCTGTGCCCCCACACCAGTGGAGGTTCTCCAGAGACAGAAAATCGGCTCAGCGCCCTTTCCAGCAACGAGTGCTTTCCAGGAAAATGAAGTAGTGAGCCCTCTGTCACCGGGAGTGTGTAAACAGAACACCCACCTGCCTATGAGGCTACGAGGGAGTAATTTCAGCTTCAGGTGGGTGGTTCCACCGCACACCCCTCACTGTGTGTCCCGAGTCCCAGGGAGGGAGGCAGGGGCTCCTTCCTCCCGGAGGGATGCAGAGCAGCAGGGATGAGCCTGGCCAGCCCAGGACTGGCCCTCCCCGGAGCCCCTCGCACAGCGCACCCCCAGCCCCCAGCAGAGGCCGTGAGCCACGGGCAGGTGCGCGGAGGGAGCACCAGGGCGGGGTGAGGCTGGAGGTCTGCAGAAGAGAGAGCCCTTGGTGCTGGTGGGGGGGAGTAGGGGGGACACGGCAGCTGTGCCGCAGCGCATGTCAGCTGGGGTGGGGACACAGGCCAGCAGCAAGAAAGTGGCCCGTGACTCCGGGCAACCTGACCCTACTCCACCTTAGACGCTCCCCTGGGGAGCCTGGGCCTGGGTGGAGACTCTGGTCACCACTCTGCCAGGAGCTCTGGGGACTTCCCTCGACGTGTGCTTGTCCTCAGGGCGGAGCAGCGGCCAGGAGCCCTCCTAGGCCCATCTGCTCACCTCAGCAGAGCAGGGCCTGCAGCAGCTGGAGCAGGGAGGCCCAAAGGGCAGGGGCAGGGCCCTGGAGGAAGGGTCCCGCCAGCTGCCCCTGAGGACGCGGGGCTCCCCGCGGCTCTGTGAGCCCAGGAGCATCGCACCCCCCTCCCCGGGAGGCTCAGGCACCGCAGCCCTGTGTGGAGCGCGGGGATGCGACTGTGGGCGAGCTCGCACACACGGCCCGTCTGCCCAGGCGTCGGAGCTGGGAGGACTCCCCAGAACTCTCCACCCGCCCAGTGGGATGAACAAAAAAGAAAAGCTCCGCTGGAGAAGGCAGCTCCCTCCCCCATACACGCATCCCTTGAGTAAGCCCCGCCCCTGAAACACCCCCCCATCAATCCACTGGCTTAGAGACACTATTTCCTGACTTCCTTCCCCTGCTCTGCTTGGCCAGCGCCTCCAAGGGCCTAGTCGTTGTCATGGCAACCCCTCATGTGGGTCCAGACGCCTTCCAAGGATGTGGGAGCAGGAACCCCAGCTGTCTGGGTTCCTCAGCACCTGGAGGGCTGAGGAGGGGGCGCCTCCAAGGGAGTCAACTGCTGGCCGACCGGAGGCCGGGATGGGGCTGCATGTACACTGCTCTCAGTTAGCACCGGCTCTCAGGCTGGGGGCGGGGGGGTATATCGTCAAGGTCTGCTGGCCTCAATCTGCGCCCCTCCCTGGTCCTGACCCTTAGGGGAGCCCCCTTCCCAAGTAGGGAACCTGAGCCGCAGAGGAGGCCCCGGAGCTCAGGACATCTGCACAGGGCAGCAGACTGCAGACTCCCAGCAGCCCCGCCCCAGGCCGGCTCCGACCTTCACCTGGGAGGTCAGGACCCTGGGGGAGCCTGCGGTGGACTGCCCACCAGGGCCCAATGGCATCTGAGCCCTACAATGGGCCCTTTTCCTCCGGACGCTCACCCCCCAGCCTTCCAAGTTTCCAGGCCTTCCTAGTGGGACCCTCGTTCTTTGGCAGCTCCCAGAGCAAGGGACGGGCAGGGCGCCCGCCTGGACCATCTGGGCCCCAGCTGACTTCTGGGAAGCCATGATCAGCTTTCATTGCCTTTCATTCCAGAAAGGCTCTCATGTGGGCTGCCTCCCTGCCTCCCCAGGAACTGGCTGGGCAGCTCCCCCCGGGAGGCTGGGATGGTCCCAGGGTGGGCGTGTCCCGACACTGAGCTCACAGGTGTGAACCTGTGTCTCACCACCACCTGGAGGTGCCTGACAACCCAGGCACCTCCATGGGCTCTGGGGTCCCCTCACCCCACTCACAACAGCGGCTGTGCCTGGCGTCACCTGCTCCTCCCACGCCCCCACCCCTTCTTCAATGCCCTGCTCTCCTGGGGCAGTCCACCCATCAGCCCCACCTGCGGTCAGTCCAGGACGTTTGCCCCACTGTCCACTCTCCCCCACCAGCTCTGCCGTGACCGATCTGGGGGCCTGTGCCCAGCATATAGAGGTTGGCCAGGCCCCTCTTCACCTGCCGACCCCCTTCCTTCCATCAGGCCCCCTACACAGACCTGTGACTCAGGGATCCGCAGATTCCGCCTCCCACCGCGGGCTCAGGGTGACTCCAAGAGGCTCCTGCATCCCGGGCCAGGCTCTGACCTTCCATCTCCCGCCCGCCCCCCTCTCTGAGACAGGCAGGTGCTCAGCCCTGCTCTCTCCGCACGCCCCTCCCCCACCAGTTTCAGGACTGTGTCAGGGTCTCTGCGGCCACTGTCTCCAGAGAAGGCCCTCGGGCAGGCAGCCGGTCCTGGGCAGTTCCGGGACGCGCAGGCCTGGGGAGCCCTGACCTTGAAAGGGGGCCTTGCCCTCTGATCGCCTGTCCCTTCCCTCCTCCAGACAGGCTAACCTTCCCCTGCTCTGTCCCACCCCCTCAGCCCCGGCCTCCTCTGCCTCAGTCACAACTCAATAGCCCCTTTTCTGAGGGGCCGAGGCAGGTCTTCACCTCCCAGGCCCTCTCCTGNAAGTAGGGAACCTGAGCCGCAGAGGAGGCCCCGGAGCTCAGGACATCTGCACAGGGCAGCAGACTGCAGACTCCCAGCAGCCCCGCCCCAGGCCGGCTCCGACCTTCACCTGGGAGGTCAGGACCCTGGGGGAGCCTGCGGTGGACTGCCCACCAGGGCCCAATGGCATCTGAGCCCTACAATGGGCCCTTTTCCTCCGGACGCTCACCCCCCAGCCTTCCAAGTTTCCAGGCCTTCCTAGTGGGACCCTCGTTCTTTGGCAGCTCCCAGAGCAAGGGACGGGCAGGGCGCCCGCCTGGACCATCTGGGCCCCAGCTGACTTCTGGGAAGCCATGATCAGCTTTCATTGCCTTTCATTCCAGAAAGGCTCTCATGTGGGCTGCCTCCCTGCCTCCCCAGGAACTGGCTGGGCAGCTCCCCCCGGGAGGCTGGGATGGTCCCAGGGTGGGCGTGTCCCGACACTGAGCTCACAGGTGTGAACCTGTGTCTCACCACCACCTGGAGGTGCCTGACAACCCAGGCACCTCCATGGGCTCTGGGGTCCCCTCACCCCACTCACAACAGCGGCTGTGCCTGGCGTCACCTGCTCCTCCCACGCCCCCACCCCTTCTTCAATGCCCTGCTCTCCTGGGGCAGTCCACCCATCAGCCCCACCTGCGGTCAGTCCAGGACGTTTGCCCCACTGTCCACTCTCCCCCACCAGCTCTGCCGTGACCGATCTGGGGGCCTGTGCCCAGCATATAGAGGTTGGCCAGGCCCCTCTTCACCTGCCGACCCCCTTCCTTCCATCAGGCCCCCTACACAGACCTGTGACTCAGGGATCCGCAGATTCCGCCTCCCACCGCGGGCTCAGGGTGACTCCAAGAGGCTCCTGCATCCCGGGCCAGGCTCTGACCTTCCATCTCCCGCCCGCCCCCCTCTCTGAGACAGGCAGGTGCTCAGCCCTGCTCTCTCCGCACGCCCCTCCCCCACCAGTTTCAGGACTGTGTCAGGGTCTCTGCGGCCACTGTCTCCAGAGAAGGCCCTCGGGCAGGCAGCCGGTCCTGGGCAGTTCCGGGACGCGCAGGCCTGGGGAGCCCTGACCTTGAAAGGGGGCCTTGCCCTCTGATCGCCTGTCCCTTCCCTCCTCCAGACAGGCTAACCTTCCCCTGCTCTGTCCCACCCCCTCAGCCCCGGCCTCCTCTGCCTCAGTCACAACTCAATAGCCCCTTTTCTGAGGGGCCGAGGCAGGTCTTCACCTCCCAGGCCCTCTCCTGCACCCCTATTTTCTCCACAGCCCTCCTTTTGGCCTGGAATCACTTGCTTTTCTCCTTGATCATCTGTGTCACCCCTTTAGACTGTAAGCTCTTTGCGGGCAGCGCTCGTCACGGGGTGGGGGATGAGGTGGCCCCTCGACTTTCACTTTCGACCTTCCCTGCAGAGGTCAGGCCTTCAAGGCCCCCGCGCCTCCTGCTTTGCGGGTGTCCAGCCTGGCAGCCCACTCCAGTGTTCCCGCCTAGAGAATCCCAGGGACGGGGGAGCCTGGTGGGCTGCTGGCTATGGGGTCGCACAGAGTCGGACACGACTGGAGCGACTCAGCGGCAGCAACAGCAGCCCCCACCCACTGCAGAGCCCGTATCCGGCCTCCTCCGCAAGCCCCTGAATCCAAGCCCGCCCTGCCGGGGGTCCGTCACCCCGGCCCAGCAGGCCCTCAGGGTACCGGGAAGGTCGCGACCAACCAGAGCTTGCAGCGCGGCCTCCCCCCGGCCGCTGGCCGAGCCCCCGCCCCGGCCGCCCCCACGCGCCCCGCCGCGGCCT
>SJYW01031072.1:9567-30804 GCA_006410735.1 Raphicerus campestris | reverse complement strand
GGGGGGCGGGGGCGGTGGGAGGGTCTGCTGAGGCGGGGGCGGGGGAGCAGGTAAAGGGGGCTGAGGCTGGGCGTCTCGGGACAGTGGACTGAGCGGGCCTGGGGGAGACGCCGGGAGGGGTGGAGAAGCCGTGTCGGGGCGCCGGCTCCCCGCCCCCTGTCTGGGGCGCTCGCGCCCCACCTCCCGTCCTCTGCGAGGCTCAAGGCTGCCCTCCTGAGGTGGGGACGCCTCCGGAGGACCGGGCCGGGGCGGCTTGGAGAGAATGGTCTCGTGGACTGGGGAGGGGCCTCCGGCGCTGGAGAAGGGGGCTGATCTTGGTGTCTGGGTCTGACTGCATGACCTTGTCAAAGTCACTGCAGCCCCTGGGTCTCCGGCTTCTCTCCGGGGACTGCAGTACCGGCCTCAGAGTTAAAGGGACCAGACCTGGGAAGAGCACCATGTCACCCAGGGCTTCAGGACCCATTGGCCCTGGCCTCTCTCTCACCTGCCCGAGCAGTGGTGGGGGCTGCAAAGCCAATAAAAAGATATTTTCCTAGCCGCCCCCACCCGCTGCAGGAAGAGGGCAGTGTGCAGGGATGGAGGCTGAAGGCTGCCCTGGCCCTCAGGAGACGCAACACTGCCCACCCTCCCTGGTCTCCCCAGTCAGGACCAAGTTGCCTGAGCAAACAGTCCTCAGGCAGGAGAGAGAGGGATGGGAGAAAGGGGGGCCCCTGGGAGCCACCCCATCCGCACCCTCCATCTCTGCAGCCCCAGGCACCCCCAGACCCTGAGGCTCCCGCTGCGGCCTCCGGGCCCTCACTCTGAGGCTCCCGCTGCCGCCTCCGGGCCCTCACTCGCTCGCTCGCTCAGCTCGAGGCTCAGCCTGTGCCAGAGGCATTTCTGTTCCTGTTTGTCACCACCACCCCCTCCCCCAGCCGGCTCCCATGCTCAGATGCAGCTGTCTCCCAGCACCTTGGTGGAGCGGATGGTGCCCTGGGTTTGGAGGCCGGAGTCTGGGGCTCCGGGCCTGCTTCCTGCAAGGCTCCTGGGTGCTGGCAGGGTCCCGGGCCTGACCCAGACACATAAGCCTACAGGTCCAACGCACTGGCCACAGACGGCTCAGGCAGAAGGGTGTTTGCTGAGAGACATGATTCTTGACTGGGCCTTGGGGAAACAGAGAAAGGTGGCAGCGCTGGCCTCGGGAGTGCAGCGCCAGCAGAACCCGCAGCATAACGAGCGCGGCTCGGGCTAGGCTGCCCCCGTTCCTGTGAGACAGCACCCAGGCCCAGCGGTGTGTCCCGCGCAGGTGGGCAGAGGTGTGCGGTGCTCTTTGCAGGACCGAGGGGGCTCTGAACCCGGGGGCAGGCCCCCGGTCACCCTGCTGCTGTGACCCCAAACTCCAGCACATACTTGGACCGTCCCCAATACATGTGAGCGGGTATGGCAGGTGGGAGGACGCGTGAAGGAACTCTTGGAAGCTTCCTGGAGTAGGATCAGCATAAGTAGGGAAGGGTTCAGACCAGGGGGCCAGGGAGCTGGAAGTAGGGATGCCCAGCAGCGGGGTAGGGGGCAGAACGGGTGCGAGTTCATTAGATGGTCCCGCGGCAGAGGGCACTGCACAGACGGGCCTCCAGGCCTGCGCAGAAGAGGAGGCTGGTCGGAAGGTCTTTCCCCTCAGGCACACGGGAGACACATGTGCTCAAGCCCAGACCCTTCCAGCTGGAGGATGGGACTCAGTGCCACCGTCAGCACCAAAGCTGTGGGTGACAAGCCTGCCTTTCCCTTCATGAGCCAGTTTTCCTGAAATCACAACAGCCTCCCAAGTCCCCTGCCTCACCCAGAGGTCTTCAGCCTGCACACACACGGCGAGTTCAGTCATGAGGGGTCTCACCGTCCCTGAGACCAGCAGCTCGAGGGTCTGGGGACACTGTGCCCTGCTGCCCCAGGTGGCTGTGTTTGCGCACACAGACTCCGTCTCCTCCGAGCCGGACGGGGGAGGCCTGCTGCCCCGCTGCCGGGCTGGCGCCGTGGCCCGTCCCGGCCTGGGTGCCACTGTGGACAGAGGCCCTGCTGCACGCGCAGGTCTGGCCGGCGTCTCCGCATCCTGCCTGCGGCCCCTCCTCCCTGCCTGGTCTGGCCCCGCTCTAGCTGCAGCTCTGCCCGTGCCCTCCTGGTCTTGGTGCCCCTGCGCAGGCCGGAGCCCTTTCCTCGTGGCTGCCCTCGCTCACTCACTGGCTCCCGTGTCTCCGCCGGGTCCCGGCCCCTCTCCTCATTCCCGTGTCTCCTCTCAAGGGGTATCATATGCCACGGACCCCAAGTCCGTCCCTTCCCTCAATAATTGGCTCCTGAAACCTCACCTTCTTCCAGAAGAGAGTGTTTTCCAGAAAGGACACATGAGCCCACCTCCCCCTCCCTCTGCGTGAAGCACCGCCTGTCAGTCTACAAGATGGAAGACACTTCTGGGCCAATTCAGTGCCGAGTTCTCGGGCTGGTCCTCGTCTGTCCGCCCACCCCCTTCCCCTGCCCCTTTCTGAAGGGGCTCGCGGGCCGTGGGGAGGTCCCTTTAAAGCATCAATCTGCGACTCACATTCGCTCCCTCCCTCCGCGCACTCCATTCCTTTCACGGCTCCTGAGTTTCCCACCAGCGTCCACTGCAGTGGGAGCGCTTGCTGCCGTGGCAACAGCCGTTCCAGCCTCAGTCGATAAAGCCAGTACAGGCAGAGCGGTTCCTAAAAAGAGGCTGCCCCGTCATGCACGCCAGCGCCAGCCCGGGGCCCTCCCAGCCTCACCCCCCTTGACAGGCCGAACGGCTGGCGGGGCCGTGGAGGGGCCACGGCGAGGGGCTGTGCCAGGAGGCAGAGGCCCAGCGGGGCGGGGATTGGGTGCGGATGGCATGGTGGCCTGTGGAGGGGACTGGGCCCTGTGCAGGCTCCAGAAGGCACGTGGGAAGGAGGCTGATTTGCAATCATGATGGCCCCTGTCTCCAGGCCCCCAGACCACTCGTCCTCACCCTGCTCTCTGCCAAGTCACGGCAGCCTCTCCAGTGGGGGTGGGGTCAGTGGGCTGACCGAATCTGCTGACGGATACCGTAGAGCTGTTTGAAGAATGGAGACACAAGCCCGCGGCCAGGGACAGGCACATGGTGTGACGCTCCGTCCCCCACCGGTGACCGGAAACCACATGCCCTGCCCCTCCGTTGGAGAGAGGGCCTCTGCTGGGAAGGGGGCTAGGATGCCCCCACCCGACTGACCTTGAAGGGTGACCTTGGGAGAAGAGGGACTCAGGTAGGGGAGTGGGCAGGTGAGTGCACACTCGGCTGCTCAAGGGCTGAGGGCCAGCAGAGGGGCCGTCCTCTCAACTCCTGCGCCCACCTTTGGGACCTGGGGGGGCCTGCCCCGCCTTTTAGGGGCCCCTGCTGGCCCCTGTGCTGAGCTCATCCCCTCCCAACTCCCCGCCTCTGTTGAAAGCCCTGCTGCCACTGAGCCCTTGTCCTTCTGCCCTTGTCTCCGCTGCGTCACCACGCCCTGTGTCTTTCCGCTTCAGCAGGGACTTTCTGGGCGTCCAGAGCACACCCGTGGGCAGGCTGCAGGCTGCACGGGTGGCAGGCGGCACAGCGGAGCCTCGGATACGGACGGACAGCCCGCCCCTGCCCCTCACGCCCACCCAGCGCCTCCGAAGCCCGCTGCAACAGGCGCTGGGACGCGCCGGGGACACGCAGATGGAAACGTATTCTCCTAGATGTCCCGTTAAACAGGAGAAACAGGCGACAGGCAGGAGGCTAGCTACTGAGAAGCGCTGAGGAGCAGGAACAGACCCGGGACAGGGCGTGTGCAGCAGCTGAGGGCAGGGCCGAGCGTGTGGCTGGGTGGCCCAGGGAGGATGTGCTGAGGAAGCACGTTTGAGGAAAGCTCCAAAGAGAGGGCTCAGTCTCTGGGTGTCTGGGGAGGCTCTTCCAGGCAGTGGCTGTGGCCTGTGCAAAGGCCCAGGGGTAGGGTGTGCCTGGTGCGTCCGGAGAATCAGGGATCAGATACACTTCTGCTGGAGAGGACAGCGTCAAGGACAGGTCAAGGTGTGTCCGGAGAATCAGGGATCAGATACAGTCTGCTAGAGAGGAAAGGGTCAAAGACAGGGTCAAAGTCGGGACGTGGCCGAAGCTGTAATGGTCACTGCTTGGCCTCGGCTCAGTGAGGTGGGGGCCCCAGCTGTCTTGGGGCAGAGGATTGGCATGGGCAGCTCCCCATGGCTTCTGGGCTGGGCTCCTGGCAGACAGGGCTGCAAAAATTGAGGGGAGGGCGATGCCTTGACAGCGGGGAGGAGTGGATGACTCTGGGCATGCGCTGAAGCCGTAGGGATTCGCCACTGGAGCAGAAGCGGGCCTGTGAAAGAGAGGGGGCCTAGACCACTCCAGGGCCTGCAGCCTGCACAGCTTTGGGCTCGGGGCTGCCGTGAGGCAAGGTCAGGAAGCCCCTGGGAGAGGCGACTAGGCCCTCCGTTCCCCAGCCCTTCCTGCGGCCACGGGCCCTCTGCACGCCTCTCCTGACTCCCTACGCACTTTTCTGCAGCCGATGTGATAATTTCCTGGCATCCTGTCAGCAGGCTTCATCCACTGATCTGATTCCCAAGGATCCACCCTCGGCTAGTCTACCGACCATGAGCTTTTCCCAGAACCCACCACCGCCCTTTGCGCACAGAGGGCTCTCTGGAATACTTGGAGAATGACCAGCGGCGGAGTGAACGGGTGCGTGACTCAGAGTAGATGTGCACGGCTGTCAATAGCGGTGACCTCTGGTGCCCGTGGTGAGAGACAGCGCAGCTGGGCGGGAACGGGAGCCAGGCCCCGGGATGGCTCCCAGCCATACCTTCCCCCGGTCCCTGCAGCCCTGGGCCCGGGGGCCAGCAGGCCCTCTCCTGCCCCTGCGGGAAGCTCCTGTCCTTGTGACCTCGGGACGAGTCACAGCTGAGACCTTCTCCTTCCCCATCTCTGTGCTGCATACCTCGGGGGCCTCTGGCACAAGTGGGCAAGAAGTCTTCATGACCCCTCCTGCACCGGGCAGTCCTGCCCTCCAGGGTGGGTGCACTGCTTCCTACTAGAGGAGAAAAGCAGCCGGTGGACACTGATCCAGCGTGGGAGCCCCAGCTGGCTCACACCTCGTGCAGGAAGCCCTCCCAGACTGACCCTCTTGCTTCCTCCCAGCCTCAGCTTTCCAGGGCTTGAGACATTTCTGTGGACTCTGCAGGGCCCTGGCTCAGCCTCCCTGGCCTGGGGGCTCCCTGAACTTTTGGGCTGAGGGTTTGCTCATGGGCTCAAGGTCACAGGTCGGGGTCCAGAAGAGAGGCTTGCCGTCTGCCTGTGTTGGAAGATGGGGCCCAGGAAACGGAAGGCCGGGGTTGGAGCCGGGGCCACGGTCCCCGTGTGCCTCTGGCCCTGCGTCTCAGGGAGGACTGCTGGAGGGGGGGTGCCGCTGCTCCTGGTAACGCCCCGTCCTGGGCCGGCACGCCGATGGGGGGTGAGCCTGCCATCTGTGATGTGGGGGCCGGGCCAGAGGCCCCAGGGCCCGGGGCTGAGGTGGGAGCCCCCTGGACGGCTGGGCTCTCCTGGGCTGGGGAGGTGCGGCCCCTGCCCTGGGGCTGGCTGCTCAGGGTGTGCAGGCCTCCCCGTGGGGGCCGCGGCCGAGGGCTGCCGGCCCGCGGGGGAAGGCGACTTGCGGCTGGGCTGCGGCCTCTGGCTCCGTCTCCCCGACACTCGCCGCGCGTCCCGACCCCGGGCTAGAACTCGGCCCTCCGCGCCTCAGTGGGGGCGCCCGGCGTGCACAGCCAGACACTGGGGCTCCCCGCCTCCTCTGAGCAGACACCCGGGACCCCCCATAAAGCCAGAACCTCACGACGGTGGGCAGAAGTGCGCAGCTCTGACTCGGTGACCCGACGGCTCCAGGGAAGGACTGTCCCCCTGCCACCCTGGTTATCGACCACCGTGGCGGGCAGTGCCAACCGACAGGCAGGCTCGGAGCTTGGCTCTGATGTTCTCCTGCCCATCCTCTGGTCCAGGCTGAATCCCACCTGTGTCTGCCCTTCTTCCCAATGCCTTCTGTGTTGGAGAAGACTCTTGAGTCCCTTGGACTGCAAGGAGATCCGACCAGTCCATTCTGAAGGAGATCAGCCCTGGGATTTCTTTGGAAGGAATGATGCTAAAGCTGAAACTTCAGTACTTTGGCCACCTCATGCGAAGAGTTGACAAAAGACTCTGATGATGGGAGGGATTGGGGGCAGGAAGAGAAGAGGACGACCAAGGATGAGATGGCTGGATGGCATCACAGACTCGATGGACGTGAGTCTGAGTGAACTCCAAGAGATGGTGATGGACAGGGAGGCCTGGTGTGCTGCGATTCATGGGGTCACAAAGAGTCGGACACGACTGAGCGACTGAACTGACTGACTGATATGAATTCAACTCCAATTCGCCCTTCAAGGCCCAGCCGCAGGGCCACCTAGGAAGCCTTCTCTGACTGCATGCCACACTGAACTTGAACTTTCCTCTCTACCTGTTATAGTCAGGGGGGCGGATAGACAAATCCTGCCCAGTCACATCCAAGGCAGAGAGGTCCTTTCCCTCCAGCTAAGTTGTAAGCCCTCCATTACAGGCTGTGTGTTGATGTCCCCCCAAATTCACAAACTGAAACTGATCCCCAGTGTGACGTGCTTGAAGATAGTGCGTTTGGGAGGTCATTAGGTCACAAGGGCGGGTCACTTGTGCCTTATAAGTAGAGGCACCAGGGTGCTTGCTTCCTCTGAGCTGTGTGTGGACACAGCACGAAGATGGTTGTCCCCAGGATGAGAGCTCCCACCAGGAACTGAAACGGCCAGCACCCTGACCTTGGACTTCCCAGCCTCCAGACCCATGAAAAATACACTTCGGCTGTTGAAGATGCCTGGGCCGACTGCACCTCTCCTCCGTGGCAGTCAGCAAGGGCCGTGGGTGCCTGTGAGCCGCGGGCCAGGGGTCTCACTGCCACTCGGCACCTGCTGTTGCCAGGGACTCCTGAGACACGGGGTGGGCGTGTTCCATCAACCCCTCCAAATCCGGCACTGTCACTGTCTTTGTGTTACAGAGAAACACGCTTAACCAGGACCACCCTGCAGGCTGCTGCGGGGTCAGGATTGGAGCACAGGCTGGGACTCACATCTGCCCGCCAGTTCTGCTGTTTTGGGGACTTACTGAACAGTAGCATGTGGTTCCAACAAGTGTGGAGCCCCACAGCAGGAAGCCCAGGGTCCTGGGGGGGTCAGAGCGTGGGTCCCGCAGTGGGTATGGGCATTGGGAGGGGGGCCCCGCCCCTCCTACCTGTCCAGGCACCCCCTGGGGCACAGATGCCCGTCCTGCCCCGCCTGAGGTCTGCCAGATCCAGGCTGGCAGTCACACTCGCCCTGGCCCACAGAACCCCGGGGGGCGGTGCGGGGTGGAGGTCTCCTCCTCCATGCCCAGCACCAAGGTCCCTTCATGGCTCAGCCACAGGACCTCTGTCTTGGGGTCCTGGTCAATTCCGGGGGGCCTGGCAGCCCTAACCATCCAGGACCCTTGGGGGCTTCCCTATTCTCAAGTGCTGGGGGCCCTGGGTTCTCTTCAGGACTCACTGCGTGGCCTTAAGAGAATGTCTACTTTCTCTGCACTTCGGCTGGTCAGGAAGAGGTCAGCTGGGAGTGGGGGTGGGCTTCCAGCGGGAGGGGCAGGAGGAAGCACCTGCTCCAGGACTCAGTCTGAAACTGGACTTGGTGAAGTCAGAGGCCAGCTCCCGGCTGACAGAGACCAGGCCAAGAAGGCGATGTCTCCCGTGTGGGCTCGGCTTCTGTGTTGCCATGGCAACCGTCCCCCCCACACCTGCTGGGATGTCCATTGCATACTGGGCCCCAGAGGAGCTCCATGAGGCCCAGGTACAGCATCCTGAGGCCAGGACCAGCCATCGGTTGTCATAGCAACTGCAGGCTGCAGGGGTGGGGGGTGTGCTGGTGGCAGGAACTCCAGGCAGGAGATGGGGCAGGCGGTGTCTGCTGGCTGTGTGCGGTCGTGTGGGATGGAGACCCGTGAACCGCGTGTGTGGGCGTGGCCTCTGTGACCCGTCCACGCAGGGCTGGCTATTCTAAAGCCATTGACCCACAACACTTCGAGGAGCCTCAAAGACAGCTTTACTCAGTTTTCTGATTTAGGGCGGAACTGGTGCCCTTACACAGAACCCTATTACCTGGCTGTGGTAACCCAAAAGCCAGGTGAAGGAAACACCAGGCCAAACCCAGGTGGTCTGGCAGGCCTGTGATGACCTCACTGCCAGCAGAGCAGAGCCTGTCAGTCAGCACCCACCAGCTGGGCACAGAAAGTGCCCAGTACATAAACCAGCCGTCAGATGCCAAGGTGTGTGCTATGAACACGCTCATCTCTCTGGAAGACATATCGTGGGGTCTATCAGGCTCTGAAAGAGGTCACTGATGCCAAAAAACTGAGGCCAGCCCCAACAGAAAGGAGAAGCCTCCACCGACCTGAGGTTCCTAAGGCTCTGACTGAGCCAACAAGCCCGCCTCCTCCCATCTGGAGGGACACTCCCCTCCCACACTTCTCAGGTGGCACCTCTCTGCTTTACCAGAGCTTTGTCAGGTTTTAAACGAGGCGTTAAACGCAACAGAAGAGTGCATGGGGCTCCTATCTCAATGAATGGCACGACCCCTTGGCACTTACAAATCGCTCGGTGGATGCCCGGAATACCCACAGGAGAGGCACCAGGGACTCGGCCCTCCCACGTGAGCCTGATCTCATCCCAGATGCTTCCGTCCTGTCCCCCCACCCCCTCAGCTCCACGGAGGCCCAGCCTCTCAGGGAAGAAGCATGAGGCAAGCTCACGGGGTGCAGGTCCTGCCTGGTCTGTGGACTGGCTCCACCCTGGGGCTGAGCCCCTCCGGCTGGAGGTCGCTCCCACTGTGACCTCAATCATGCTGCCCCCACCAGCCCGCCTTCTGCCATGACCCTGCAGTCATCTTCAGCTCACTCTGAAGCTCCTGGCCACACCCCCGGAGACCCAGGAAGGTGGAGATTGGATTCCTCTTGCCCCCTGAAGGATGAGCAGGGAATGAATGTCACGACCCGGGGTGGTTCTCAGCCCTTAACCCTCCTGGTCACTGTGTCCAGGACCCCTCAACTCTCCACGGCGTCTCCCAGAGCTCCTTCTGGGTGGGCTGCAGGCTGTCTTCTCACGGGCAGTCTCTCGGCGGGGACCCTAATCCTCTCCTCACGGGGGGTGGGGAGCTGTAGGTGGCGGATGCTCTACACCTGTTTCTTCCCATTCAGTGGTGCCCAGGGAGGGACTGAAGCCTCGCCCGTCATTAGCTGGAAGGGCTCTTTATCCGCCCAGCCTCCCCAGAAGATGGGAAGAGGACCGGCCTGCCTTTGCTGGGGTGCGGGAGGGGCAAAGCCCTGTGAAGCTGAATCTTCAGGACAACCCTGGAGGTGAGGTCTTTCTGCCAGTCACAGAAGGATGGATGGTGGTGAGGATCTACCAAACAGCCCCCACCCCAGCTGGGATTCTTATCTGTCCTGCTCCCTGGAAAACTGTCCCAAGGTTGGACAGAGCAATCTGGTCTGGAGAGACCACAAGTGACCTGGCCCACCTCCCCTCAGTAAGCACCCTCACCCTTGAGATCCACTCACAGCCTGCAGAGGAATGAGCGCCAGTTCATCTGAGGCCAGAGGTTGGATTTCAAAGCCAATGCTGGGAGGAGCCGAGTCCAGGACAGGCAAGCACGGAACACAGGGGCCAGGCTGCAGCCTCCAGAAAGACCACGGCAGGCGGTGAGCACCTTCCCTCCCACCATCCTTCCCCACACTGACGACGGCCACTGCTCGGGTTCTCAGGGGGCTTCCCCAAACCAGAGCCCTGCCCTTGCTCGCTGGGATGCTCGCACACCCAGAGCTGGGGCTTCACCACGGGGCCTCCGTGCAGCTCCCGTGCAGTTGCACAGGCTGTGCACTGCACAGGTCCACGGGCACAGAGGCCCCACAGGGCAATGTTTGTGCCTGTTTCCTCCCTGGATGAACCCAAGTGTCTAGAGCAGGGCCTGACTGTACTCAGTGCTGAATAAAAACTGGTTCACTGAGAATAACTCTCTGGAGGTGGATGACACAGGGCCCCGTGTTCTTGGCCAGAACAGGAAACAGGGAAGCCAGGCCTTGCCTACCCTGTACTCATGGGCGCAAACCCCTGAGAACCCCTGACGGCCCTTCTAGAGTTAGGCCCGTCTCACAGCTGTCCAGCCTCCTGGGGCGCCCAGGACCTGGAACATCCCTCGCAACCCTGCAGTGAGGTCATGGCTGGGACAGCCTAGAGCGTGACCTCTGAAGGCTGGTCTCCAGTCCTGGCTGGACCACCTTGGGATGTCCCCGCCTTCTGCCCTGCTACCTGGAAAGTGTGCACCTTAGGAGCACGCCCCCCGTCCCAGTCTGGTGGGCACCTTAGGCGCGCGCTGCCCCCCCCCCCCAGTCTGCCCCACCGAGCTGAAGCCACAGGTCAGCATGCGCTGAGCGGCTCTGTGCGCTGGGCTTCTCAGGCCTTGGTGCGGGTGTCATCATGGAGGCACAGGGAGGCCAGGAACCAGCCCAAGGCTGCGATGCCCAGCGGGGCCCTGGGTCCCCACCCCCACACCCCTCTGGCCCCACGGAAGCCCTGCCCCTGAGATCACAGCCCCCACCGCCTGCCTGGAACATGGGCTGAGCTTCCCGTCGACTGTCCGTGCACCCTCTCTGTACAGACGGCTGGGACACACGCCCGGCCTCAAAGTCCCCAGAGGGTGGGAAGGCGCGTGGGAAGGGGGGTTAGCCCAGTGCAAACAAAACAGGCTTGGGATGCAGAGCCAGTGGCATTCGGGCTGGGCTGGGGCCGGGGTGCGGGGTGGGGGGCCTGTCCCACCGGCGGAGGTGAGGAAAGCCCAGCTGAGCCCAGCACACGGGAAGGTGGGGCCCAGACTCCAGTCCCGGCAGCCCTCGCTGTGCGTCCTCAGACAAGCTTTCTGCAGAGCCTCTCTGAGCCCCCTGCCTACAGCAGAGCAGCGTCCTCGGTGAGGCACGCGCCTCGTGCTTACGAGCGACTCCGTGGGCAGCACTTGGTGCTGCGCCCCGCACGCAGTAGGTGCCCAATCAACAGAGGCTGTCATCAGCATTTGGTCCTCCCGGTATCTGGGGAGTTGAGGCAGCGGTCCTGGTCTCAGCTCAGCTACTCGTGAACCACAGACGCCACTTTGAGCAGGTTGCCCTCCCTCCCTGAGCCTCTCTTCCTGTCGAAAATGAGGCCACATTCTGGTGAGGCTGCCATCCATTAGGGTGGCCTCCCTGTCCGTAAGGGCTTCCCATGGAGCGCTATCATGAAGAAACTGCCTGCAGTGCAGGAGATGTAAGGAGATGCAGGTTCGATCCCTGTGTGGGGAAGAGCCCCTGGAGAGGAGATGGCAGCCCACTCTAGTATTCTTCCCTGGAGAATCCCATGGACAGAGGAGCCTGGCAGGGTGCAGTCCACGGACTCGCAGAGCCAGACACGACAGAAGCGGCTCAGCGCACGACTCCGTCTGCTAGGGCTGTGACCCTCAGCGCCTTTGGGGCCAAGGCCTCTGCAGCCCGGAGACCCAGATCTGGCCTGAGGACCCTGAGAGAGTCCGTGGAGGGGGGCATGTGGCTGCCCGGGAGCCCCAAAGCAGTGTCCCAGCCCCTCCTGCCCTGGTAGGAAGCACCGGCTCTGGGGTTTTCTCTCCTAAACCCACAAGGTGTGAACAACTGAGTGTGGCTTAAAGATGGAGTCAGCTCAGCAGGAGAGGGAGGAGAAAGGCAAATCAGCCTCAAGGGAGAGGCCGGGGCAGAGGGTCGTGCCCCAGCGACACGCGGACGCACGGCGTGAGGATGAGAGAAGAGCCTGCCGCTCCCTGCCCGCTCAGTACCTGCACACGCACGAAGCGGAGGTAATCACCGGTGCCGATCTTGGGGCGACCCTCCCGGTCCTCTCCCATGTGGCCTCATATGCGGGCGCTGGGGACCCCGCCCCTGGCTTCCCAAATTAAGATCCAATGGAGACTCAGGCAACGTCCGCATGACAGTAACCAAGGGGCGTGTCAGCAGATGGGACCAGCGCTGGGTCTCCCTGGCACAGCCAGTGGGCGTGTGGAGGGCCGGGGCACTGGCATGGACACCCCCACACTGCCCGGGGCAGACGTGGAAGGAGCAGCTGGCGGTGGACCCGTTTGGGACAAACAAAGGTGGCGCTCAGCATCCTGCTTGGGGGCACGTCAGCATGGAAGGCCTCTCCCTGCTGCGCAGAGTGGCTCTGGTGGTTTGCTGGTTGAACGAGAGCAGTGACGAGAGTGTGCGGCCCTCCAAACTCCTTTCCCTTCCTCTCATCCCCGTTTCTTCAGGCTCAGAGTACAGGACCCCACAAAGCATAAGCAGGCCCCAGATCTCTCCCCATCCCACCCATCAAAGAGCCTGGGGTGTCCTTGGCCGAGGTGGACACTGGCCACAAGGCAGAGAGCCTTGCCCGCTGCCTAGGAGGCTTGCAGGAGGTGGAGCGCGCTCTTCCTTTGTGAAGCCCACCTCGTAAAGCTGCCCTGCACCTCTCACCGTGGAGAACCCCGCCACTCTCCACCGGACACGGCAGCTCAAGCTGGTGAGGGACTCCGGCTGAGCAGCCTGGGGTGCCCAGATGTGGCCAGCCAGTCCTCTCTCCACTCCTGGGCGGGCGATGCCACGCCCTGGCTGTGTGGCACAGCATGAGGAAGTCGTTACACTGGCAGCCCTGACGTAGAGACAGCCCGGGTCCTGGTTACCGCATCCTGACGCCCACAGGCCTCTGCGGCCAGGGAGCTGGGCTCCTCTGGTCCCCACTGCACTCTGACCCCTCGCCCCCAGAGGGAGCCCCAGAGGAAGCTCCGCCCCTGGAGGGAGCCCCACCCCTGAGGGAGCACTGCCCGCGAGGGAGCCCCGCCCCAAAGCACTTACCCAGGCTGGAGAGTTTTTCCTCAGCGCCGCCAGGGGGGCTGGAGTAGCCGTCAGAGGCCCAGTTGCCCTGGCGGAGGGGGCCCGGCTCCGGGTCGGCCTGGACCCTGCAGGACAGAGAACGGGGGTCACTCACGGTCACTCACGCTGGCCTCCAGCGTCTCCCCTCGGACTCGGGCCTTCCCTTTTGCTGTTCCCTGCCCAGGGCTGGGACCCCCGATGGGCATATACGCCCCCGGGGTGGGCAGCAGGCCTTTTTGGCAGCGTTAGTTAGGCCAGGGGCACCTGAGGGCAGGGGCCTGCCTGACACCAGTCACCCTTCAGGGTCCTCGAGTCCCTGGACCGTGAATCACCCTGGGGCAGAGGGACTCCGAGTAACCCTGGCCTGGAGGCCTATGTCCTGCCAGGTCCCTGCCCCCAGGCTGCCCTGTGCACCCGNGGGGTGCGGGGTGGGGGGCCTGTCCCACCGGCGGAGGTGAGGAAAGCCCAGCTGAGCCCAGCACACGGGAAGGTGGGGCCCAGACTCCAGTCCCGGCAGCCCTCGCTGTGCGTCCTCAGACAAGCTTTCTGCAGAGCCTCTCTGAGCCCCCTGCCTACAGCAGAGCAGCGTCCTCGGTGAGGCACGCGCCTCGTGCTTACGAGCGACTCCGTGGGCAGCACTTGGTGCTGCGCCCCGCACGCAGTAGGTGCCCAATCAACAGAGGCTGTCATCAGCATTTGGTCCTCCCGGTATCTGGGGAGTTGAGGCAGCGGTCCTGGTCTCAGCTCAGCTACTCGTGAACCACAGACGCCACTTTGAGCAGGTTGCCCTCCCTCCCTGAGCCTCTCTTCCTGTCGAAAATGAGGCCACATTCTGGTGAGGCTGCCATCCATTAGGGTGGCCTCCCTGTCCGTAAGGGCTTCCCATGGAGCGCTATCATGAAGAAACTGCCTGCAGTGCAGGAGATGTAAGGAGATGCAGGTTCGATCCCTGTGTGGGGAAGAGCCCCTGGAGAGGAGATGGCAGCCCACTCTAGTATTCTTCCCTGGAGAATCCCATGGACAGAGGAGCCTGGCAGGGTGCAGTCCACGGACTCGCAGAGCCAGACACAACAGAAGCGGCTCAGCGCACGACTCCGTCTGCTAGGGCTGTGACCCTCAGCGCCTTTGGGGCCAAGGCCTCTGCAGCCCGGAGACCCAGATCTGGCCTGAGGACCCTGAGAGAGTCCGTGGAGGGGGGCATGTGGCTGCCCGGGAGCCCCAAAGCAGTGTCCCAGCCCCTCCTGCCCTGGTAGGAAGCACCGGCTCTGGGGTTTTCTCTCCTAAACCCACAAGGTGTGAACAACTGAGTGTGGCTTAAAGATGGAGTCAGCTCAGCAGGAGAGGGAGGAGAAAGGCAAATCAGCCTCAAGGGAGAGGCCGGGGCAGAGGGTCGTGCCCCAGCGACACGCGGACGCACGGCGTGAGGATGAGAGAAGAGCCTGCCGCTCCCTGCCCGCTCAGTACCTGCACACGCACGAAGCGGAGGTAATCACCGGTGCCGATCTTGGGGCGACCCTCCCGGTCCTCTCCCATGTGGCCTCATATGCGGGCGCTGGGGACCCCGCCCCTGGCTTCCCAAATTAAGATCCAATGGAGACTCAGGCAACGTCCGCATGACAGTAACCAAGGGGCGTGTCAGCAGATGGGACCAGCGCTGGGTCTCCCTGGCACAGCCAGTGGGCGTGTGGAGGGCCGGGGCACTGGCATGGACACCCCCACACTGCCCGGGGCAGACGTGGAAGGAGCAGCTGGCGGTGGACCCGTTTGGGACAAACAAAGGTGGCGCTCAGCATCCTGCTTGGGGGCACGTCAGCATGGAAGGCCTCTCCCTGCTGCGCAGAGTGGCTCTGGTGGTTTGCTGGTTGAACGAGAGCAGTGACGAGAGTGTGCGGCCCTCCAAACTCCTTTCCCTTCCTCTCATCCCCGTTTCTTCAGGCTCAGAGTACAGGACCCCACAAAGCATAAGCAGGCCCCAGATCTCTCCCCATCCCACCCATCAAAGAGCCTGGGGTGTCCTTGGCCGAGGTGGACACTGGCCACAAGGCAGAGAGCCTTGCCCGCTGCCTAGGAGGCTTGCAGGAGGTGGAGCGCGCTCTTCCTTTGTGAAGCCCACCTCGTAAAGCTGCCCTGCACCTCTCACCGTGGAGAACCCCGCCACTCTCCACCGGACACGGCAGCTCAAGCTGGTGAGGGACTCCGGCTGAGCAGCCTGGGGTGCCCAGATGTGGCCAGCCAGTCCTCTCTCCACTCCTGGGCGCGCGATGCCACGCCCTGGCTGTGTGGCACAGCATGAGGAAGTCGTTACACTGGCAGCCCTGACGTAGAGACAGCCCGGGTCCTGGTTACCGCATCCTGACGCCCACAGGCCTCTGCGGCCAGGGAGCTGGGCTCCTCTGGTCCCCACTGCACTCTGACCCCTCGCCCCCAGAGGGAGCCCCAGAGGAAGCTCCGCCCCTGGAGGGAGCCCCACCCCTGAGGGAGCACTGCCCGCGAGGGAGCCCCGCCCCAAAGCACTTACCCAGGCTGGAGAGTTTTTCCTCAGCGCCGCCAGAGGGGCTGGAGTAGCCGTCAGAGGCCCAGTTGCCCTGGCGGAGGGGGCCCGGCTCCGGGTCGGCCTGGACCCTGCAGGACAGAGAACGGGGGTCACTCACGGTCACTCACGCTGGCCTCCAGCGTCTCCCCTCGGACTCGGGCCTTCCCTTTTGCTGTTCCCTGCCCAGGGCTGGGACCCCCGATGGGCATATACGCCCCCGGGGTGGGCAGCAGGCCTTTTTGGCAGCGTTAGTTAGGCCAGGGGCACCTGAGGGCAGGGGCCTGCCTGACACCAGTCACCCTTCAGGGTCCTCGAGTCCCTGGACCGTGAATCACCCTGGGGCAGAGGGACTCCGAGTAACCCTGGCCTGGAGGCCTATGTCCTGCCAGGTCCCTGCCCCCAGGCTGCCCTGTGCACCCGGGAAGGCCACGCTCTAAAGTGGAGGCCGCTGACCCCTCCAGAGAGCTCAGGGGTGACGAGGATGGAGTAGGCGGTGGGGAGGGCCCAGCTGGGTCTCTGGGCCCATCACCGAGGCAGGGAGGAAGGGCGGGGTTTCCAAGCACCAGCTCCCAGGTGCACACAGACCTAGGAGCACAACCCCGCGGTACAGTCCTCCCAGGAACAAAGGCTCCGGGAGCTTTTATTATAGGCAGTTACCCAGGCTCTCCCAGCCCCTGCTTGCCCGGCAGTGTCTCCAGCTAAATGGGCCCTTTGGCAGCTTGAGGGGCTGGCAGGGCGTGTGAGCAGGAGGAGAAATCGAAGGCTGGCCTGGGCCCTGGGGCGGGGGCTGCCTCCCCCTCCAGGCTTGACCGTTCCCAGCTCTGGGGTGGCCGGAGTGGGTCAGAGACCAGAGGGACCTCCTCTCTCTGCCTCACTGGGTCCGGGGCCGAGGAGATGCCCTCCAGGCTCAGACCCGCCTGAGAATCCAAGGCTGTGGGGGCGTTTGCTGGCCGGCAAACTCCTGCAGGCGGCCTGGCCATCGTGGGTCTGGGCCTGCAGGCCCCGTGCTGGGGACAGGGAGGGCTCACAGGAAGCAGGGGGGCCCACCTTTCTGGGAGGAGCTGGCGCGAGCTGCCGGCCCGTGAGATGCCTATGGAGCGAAGAGCTTAAACCTGGCCTTCTCTGGAGGGAGCGCAGCGTACGTGAGAAGGCAGCGGGAAGTTAGTAGGCAAGGGCTGAGTAACACCACACACACACACACACACACACACACACACACACACACACACACACCACACCCCCTCCCACAGCTGAGCACTTGGCCGAGCGGGCAGGGCCCGGGCAGTGAACAGGAGTACCTGACTGTTACACTGGTTGTCACTTCTCTCGTGAGCAAGGGCGAGAGAGGGCACATGGGGCAGGGCTCCCACCCCATGCAGTGGGCGGCCACCTCGGGTTCTGACCTCAGGAGCGGCACCCTTTCGCCTCCTCCGCCCTACACAGCCAGGCCCTGCAACCCCCAGTGATCCCAGCTGGAATGGATGGCACCGTCTGTGCGGGACATTGGTTGAAGTTGAACCAGAGAAAAGAAAACCCACGCCTGACCCTTGAACACTATCGCACCCTCCTAAACCCTCACCCTGACCCTCAGCCCCAGGCCTGGGCTCTTTGTGAAGCAGAGAAGGGTGAGGGCAGAGACGAGGGAAGCAGGTGGGCAGGGCCAGAGCATGCAGAGCAGACCAAGGCGTCGCTGCTGTGTCTGCCCTGCGTGTCTCGGGTGGCTGTCTGGGCCATGGGGAGCGGACATCTCCCAGGGAGGAGGGGAAAACACTGCTGCTCTGTTCCCTGGAGGAGCAGGAGGGGCCTGGGGTCGGGGAGGCTGAGCCTGCTGAGACCTGGCGGGCTGGAGCTGTGCAGACGCCGGCTGTGGAGCGCGGCAGGGTCTCCGTGGAAACTGTACTGTGTCTGTGACCCCTGGGCACAGACACGTCCTCACAGCGCGGCCAGCACTGCTAGGGAGGGGCCTGCGGTTCCGCATAGCCCGTGGGGCGTCCTCGGTCCCAGGCTGCCTTTTGAACCATGACCCTCCTGTAACCCTAACACGGGCCTGAAACGATGGGTCTGAGAGGTAGGAAGTGAAGATCCCTGCTCAGACGTCAGGACACTTTTCTGCTTAAAACACAATGGTGTCCTGAGCGGAGGAAAATATCTGTTTAGTTCTGACGGAGATGTGCAGAGGAAAAAGAGCTGGCCTCTTGGGAAAATGTCAGATTCTACATCTGCCAGGAGGCCTGAAGGGTAGATAATGTGAAATCTGGAACCGTGGAGTCAGAGACATGTTTCCCCAAAGATGGGCCAGTGCAAAGGCCGTCAGGAGGAGACAGGCCCCAGCGTTGCAGGGAAGCGGCTCACGGGCAGGGAGAGGGCCAGGCCCAGGACAGCCCTGACCGCCTCGAGAGTCAAGTCCAGAAGCTCATGGGGGCTGTGCCGGGGAGCCCCCAGGGGCGGGGTCCCCACGGGACACTTGCTGGGGGCCCACAGCCGGGGGGTAACCTGAGCCTCTTTGGTTGCTGGAAAGTTCTTGCTGGCTTGTAGACACTGTGACACGGACTTAGCACTGTGGAGCTCACCGAGCGCATCTCACTCATCACACGCACGGCAGCCCCTCACGCCCCTCAGAGCAGCCCTCGCTCCCTCGGTGCCCTTCCCCAGGCGGACTGCTTCCTCGTGGCACACCCTTCAGGGCTGCCCTGGGTTCCTCACCGCCCCGGCAGGCTTCCTCTCAGCGTGCTCCCCTTGCACCAATGCCCTTTCAGGCTGTGGAGTCTGTAGCTGAGTGCAGCGCCCTGCAGAAGGCTGGGCATGAGGTGAGAGGGGCGCACCCCGTCCCAGCCCATGTCTGTTACGTGGAGCAGGGGCACGTAACGTGCCCATGTCTGTTACGTGGAGCAGGCGTTTCAGGGGTCAAGCCACACATCTGGCTTCGCGTGAATGTGCGCTCTCCTGCACCCCAGCTGCTCCCACCTGGGGGACCCAGCATCCAGGGAGCTTCTCAACCCAAACTGTGGAGGAGCTCGTCCTAGAATCAGCCCAGAGGAAAACCCCAGGAAGTCCACTTAATCAGGAAAGCACTTCATTTTCATTCAAGCATCTCAAAACTGTGCCACACTTGGTAATCAGGATGCTGCTTATTTAAAGGGGGCCGTTTCAGACAAGAGGTCTATGTTTTTATTAAGGAAGGACAGACGACGGAAGCATGTCTCTGAGCTCCATTTGCAGCGTCTGAAGAGTCAGCAGCTCGGTTTGTTAGCTGTGCTGGGGTGAAGGGTGGCCCAGGCCCCCACTGAAGCTGGTCCCCCCAGGGATGCACACGGGCAGCTTGGGAAGTGCAGAGAGGGGACAGCATGGGGGCTCCCGGGGCCCACGGGGATTTCACGGCNGCTGTGCTGGGGTGAAGGGTGGCCCGGCCCCCACTGAAGCTGGTCCCCCCAGGGATGCACACGGGCAGCTTGGGAAGCGCAGAGAGGGGACAGCATGGGGGCTCCCGGGGCCCACGGGGATTTCACGGCCATGGAGGGAGGCCTCGCTCCGCGGTGGCCGGCCCAGGTGAGTCGGGTCAGGCTGTGGCTGGCTGCGTGAGCTGCGCGACACCCTGACACCTGTCTCTTATACACATCTCACACACACACACACACACACACACACACACACACCACACCCCCTCCCACAGCTGAGCACTTGGCCGAGCGGGCAGGGCCCGGGCAGTGAACAGGAGTACCTGACTGTTACACTGGTTGTCACTTCTCTCGTGAGCAAGGGCGAGAGAGGGCACATGGGGCAGGGCTCCCACCCCATGCAGTGGGCAGCCACCTCGGGTTCTGACCTCAGGAGCGGCACCCTTTCGCCTCCTCCGCCCTACACAGCCAGGCCCTGCAACCCCCAGTGATCCCAGCTGGAATGGATGGCACCGTCTGTGCGGGACATTGGTTGAAGTTGAACCAGAGAAAAGAAAACCCACGCCTGACCCTTGAACACTATCGCACCCTCCTAAACCCTCACCCTGACCCTCAGCCCCAGGCCTGGGCTCTTTGTGAAGCAGAGAAGGGTGAGGGCAGAGACGAGGGAAGCAGGTGGGCAGGGCCAGAGCATGCAGAGCAGACCAAGGCGTCGCTGCTGTGTCTGCCCTGCGTGTCTCGGGTGGCTGTCTGGGCCATGGGGAGCGGACATCTCCCAGGGAGGAGGGGAAAACACTGCCGCTCTGTTCCCTGGAGGAGCAGGAGGGGCCTGGGGTCGGGGAGGCTGAGCCTGCTGAGACCTGGCGGGCTGGAGCTGTGCAGACGCCGGCTGTGGAGCGCGGCAGGGTCTCCGTGGAAACTGTACTGTGTCTGTGACCCCTGGGCACAGACACGTCCTCACAGCGCGGCCAGCACTGCTAGGGAGGGGCCTGCGGTTCCGCATAGCCCGTGGGGCGTCCTCGGTCCCAGGCTGCCTTTTGAACCATGACCCTCCTGTAACCCTAACACGGGCCTGAAACGATGGGTCTGAGAGGTAGGAAGTGAAGATCCCTGCTCAGACGTCAGGACACTTTTCTGCTTAAAACACAATGGTGTCCTGAGCGGAGGAAAATATCTGTTTAGTTCTGACGGAGATGTGCAGAGGAAAAAGAGCTGGCCTCTTGGGAAAATGTCAGATTCTACATCTGCCAGGAGGCCTGAAGGGTAGATAATGTGAAATCTGGAACCGTGGAGTCAGAGACATGTTTCCCCAAAGATGGGCCAGTGCAAAGGCCGTCAGGAGGAGACGCCCCAGCGTTGCAGGGAAGCGGCTCACGGGCAGGGAGAGGGCCAGGCCCAGGACAGCCCTGACCGCCTCGAGAGTCAAGTCCAGAAGCTCATGGGGGCTGTGCCGGGGAGCCCCCAGGGGCGGGGTCCCCACGGGACACTTGCTGGGGGCCCACAGCCGGGGGGTAACCTGAGCCTCTTTGGTTGCTGGAAAGTTCTTGCTGGCTTGTAGACACTGTGACACGGACTTAGCACTGTGGAGCTCACCGAGCGCATCTCACTCATCACACGCACGGCAGCCCCTCACGCCCCTCAGAGCAGCCCTCGCTCCCTCGGTGCCCTTCCCCAGGCGGACTGCTTCCTCGTGGCACACCCTTCAGGGCTGCCCTGGGTTCCTCACCGCCCCGGCAGGCTTCCTCTCAGCGTGCTCCCCTTGCACCAATGCCCTTTCAGGCTGTGGAGTCTGTAGCTGAGTGCAGCGCCCTGCAGAAGGCTGGGCATGAGGTGAGAGGGGCGCACCCCGTCCCAGCCCATGTCTGTTACGTGGAGCAGGGGCACGTAACGTGCCCATGTCTGTTACGTGGAGCAGGCGTTTCAGGGGTCAAGCCACACATCTGGCTTCGCGTGAATGTGCGCTCTCCTGCACCCCAGCTGCTCCCACCTGGGGGACCCAGCATCCAGGGAGCTTCTCAACCCAAACTGTGGAGGAGCTCGTCCTAGAATCAGCCCAGAGGAAAACCCCAGGAAGTCCACTTAATCAGGAAAGCACTTCATTTTCATTCAAGCATCTCAAAACTGTGCCACACTTGGTAATCAGGATGCTGCTTATTTAAAGGGGGCCGTTTCAGACAAGAGGTCTATGTTTTTATTAAGGAAGGACAGACGACGGAAGCATGTCTCTGAGCTCCATTTGCAGCGTCTGAAGAGTCAGCAGCTCGGTTTGTTAGCTGTGCTGGGGTGAAGGGTGGCCC
>SJYW01031058.1:2532517-2586361 GCA_006410735.1 Raphicerus campestris | reverse complement strand
CCCCTGCCTTCAATCTTTACCAGCACCAGGATCTTTTCAAATGAGTCAGACCTGTGCATCAGGTGGCCAAAGTATTGGCATTTCAGCCTCAACCTCAGTCCTTCCAATGAATACTCAGGACCAATTTCCTTTAGGATGGACTGTGGGATCTCCTTTCTGTCCAAGGAACTGTCAAGAGTCTTCTCCAACAGCAGAGTCCAAAAGCAACAATTCTTCAGTGNATGAATACTCAGGACCAATTTCCTTTAGGATGGACTGTGGGATCTCCTTTCTGTCCAAGGAACTGTCAAGAGTCTTCTCCAACAGCAGAGTCCAAAAGCAACAATTCTTCAGTGCTCAGATTTCTTTAT
This sequence comes from Raphicerus campestris, assembly GCA_006410735.1. Taxonomy (NCBI): domain Eukaryota; kingdom Metazoa; phylum Chordata; class Mammalia; order Artiodactyla; family Bovidae; genus Raphicerus; species Raphicerus campestris. Next base: position 2,586,011 of record SJYW01031058.1, on the reverse strand, counting down.
AGTCCAATTCTCACATCCGTACATGACTACTGGAAAAACCATACCTTTGACTAGATGAATCTTTGTTGGTAATGTCTCTGCTTTTTACTATGCTGTTTAGGTCTATCATAGCTTTTCTTGCAAGTAGTTAGCTTCTTGTAATTTCATGGCTGCAGTCACCATCTGCAGTAATTATGGAGCTCAAAAAAATAAAGTCTGTCACTGTTTTCATTGTTTCCCCATCTATTTGCCATGAAGTGATAGGCCCGGATGCCATGATCTTAGTTTTCTGAATGTTGAGTTTTAAGCCAGCTTTTTCACTCTCCTCTTTCATTTTCATCAAGAGGCTCTTTAGTTCTTCTTCCCTTTCTGCCATAGGGTGGTGTCATCTGCATATCTGAAGTTATTGATATTTCTCCCAGCAATCTTGATTCCTGCTTGTGCTTCATCCAGCCTGGTATTTCGCATGATGTACTCTGCATATAAGTTAAATAAGCAGGGTGACAATATACAGCTTTGACTTCCTGCTTTCCCAATTTGAAACCAGTCTTTTGTTCCATATCCAGTCTAACTGTTGCTTCTTGACCTGTGTACAAATTTCTCAGGAGGTAAGTCAGGTGGTCAGGTATTCCCATTTCTTTAAGAATTTTCCAGTTTGTTTTGATCCACACAATCAAAGGCTTTGGTGTAGTCAATAAAGCAGAAGTAGACGTTTTTCCAGAACTCTCTTGCTTTTTTGATGATCCAACGGATATTGGCCTTTTGATCTCTCTTTCCTCTGCCTTTTCTAAATCCAACTTGAATGTCTGGAAGTTCATGGTTCACATACTATTGATGCCTAGCTTGGAGAATTTTAAGCATTATTTTGGCTATCAATAAATTTTTTGTGTGTGTTGTTTTGTGAATTCCTGCCACCTCATCTTAATATCTTCTGCTTCTGTTAGGTGCATACCATTTCTGTCCTTTATTGTGCTCATCTTTGCATGAAATGTTCCCTTGGTATTTCTAATTTTATTGAAAAGATCTCTAGTCTTTCCCATTCTATTGTTTTCCTCTATTTCTTTGCTTTGTTCACTTAAGAAGGCTTTCTTATCTCTCCATGCTATTCTTTGGAACTCTGCATTCATGTAGGTATGTCTTTCCTTTTCTCCTTTGCCATTTACNTATTTCTAATTTTATTGAAAAGATCTCTAGTCTTTCCCATTCTATTGTTTTCCTCTATTTCTTTGCTTTGTTCACTTAAGAAGGCTTTCTTATCTCTCCATGCTATTCTTTGGAACTCTGCATTCATGTAGGTATGTCTTTCCTTTTCTCCTTTGCTGTTTACTTCTCTTCTTTTCTCAGCTATTTGTAAGGCCTCCTCAGACAACCATTTTGCATTTCTTTTTCTTGGGGATGGTTTTGATCACCACCTGCTGTACAATGTTATGAACCTCAGTTCATAGTTCTTTAGGCACTCTATCAGATCTAATCCCATGAATAATTGTCACTTTCATTGTATAATTATAAGAGATTTGATTTAAGTCATAGTTGAATATTGGCCTAGTGGTTTTCCTTACTTTCTTCCATTTAAGTTTGATTTTTGCAATAAGGAGCTGATGATCTGAGCCACAGTCAACTTCAGGTCTTGATTTTGCTGATTGTACAGAACTTTTCCATCTTCAGCTGCTAAGAATACAATCAATCTGAATTCAGTATTGTCTGTCTGGTTATGTCCATATGTAGATTTGTCTCTTGTGGAAGAGGTTGCTTGCTATAATAAACGTGTTCTCTTGGCAAAACTATGTTAAACTTTGCCCNTTTAAGTTTGATTTTTGCAATAAGGAGCTGATGATCTGAGCCACAGTCAACTTCAGGTCTTGATTTTGCTGATTGTACAGAGCTTTTCCATCTTCAGCTGCTAAGAATACGATCAATCTGAATTCAGTATTGTCTATCTGGTTATGTCCATATGTAGATTTGTCTCTTGTGGAAGAGGTTGCTTGCTATAACCAACGTATTCTCTTGGCAAAACTATGTTAAACTTTGCCATGCTTCATTTTGCACCCTAAGATCAAACTTACCTGTTACTCCAGCTATCTCTTAAACTTCCTACCTTTGCATTCAAGTCCCCTATGATTAAAAGGACTTTTTTCTTTCTCTGGTGTTAGTTTAGAAGGTCTTACAGGTCTTCATAGAAACATTCAACTTCTGTAGTTATGTATGGATGTGATAGCTGGACCATAAAGAAGGCTGAGCATGGAAGAATTGATGCTTTCATACTGTGGTGCTATAGAAAAGTCTGGAGAGTCCCTTGGACAGCAAGGAGATCAAACCAGTAAATCCTAAAGAAAATCATCCCTGAATATTCACTGGAAGGACTGAAGCTTAATCTGAAGCTCCAGTATTTGGCCACTTGATGGGAAGAGCTGATGCATTGGAAGATTCCCTATTGCTAGGAAAGATTGAGGGCAGGAAGAGAAGGAGGTGATAGAGGATGAGATGATTGGATGGCATCAGCAACTCAATGGACATGAGTTTGAGCAAACTCAGGGAGATAGTGAAGGACAGGGAAGCCTGGCATGCTGCAGTCCATAGGGTCACAAAGAGTCAGACATGACTGAGCAACTGAACAACAATTAATAAATGCCTAACTACACTAAATATCGGATTATTTACCTATTTTTAAAGACATGAAACAAAATCTAGGGGTAAAAACAGTTCAATATAATCAATTATGAAACAAAAACAAAGTTATATTCAAAATTAATCACACACATTCTTCAGAAATAATATATCATATACATTATATTTAGTTTTATAAATAATATACATTATATCTGTAATAGTTTAGCATTATTGACTGATAATATCATGAGTATTAAATTGGATAATTAAAAGTTGCCAAAAGGAGAGAACCAAGAAAATAATTTGTTAAACATAAAGGTATCAGGGAAAACTGCATACTATTTTAAATAATGTATATTCTGTTAAGTAAAAAAATAGAAAGAAGGAGGAAATGTAATAAAGAAGGTTCCTGTCAGGCAGCTTTTTTATCTTATTTGTATAAGATTAGCTATTTAAACATTTATGCCAGTCCAAAATGAAAGAAAATGACCTAAAACTTTAAAAGCATCATATCATTTCAAGATAAACAACAGCTGCATTTAAAATGATGAGAAGATTGTTGGCACTTTCATTTTTAGGTCAATATTTGAACTTTAAGAATAAAGTGATACTTAAAAGATTATGTTTTGAGAACAAATATTTAGAGAAATAGAAGATGAAAAAAGTAGGTTTGAAATTATATGATGACCAATAATGTGTCAAGGGAAAATAATTAAATAACAAATATAAATAAAACTAAATAGACTGAAAAACGAACCACAGATAAAGACACTATCTGAAGGAGACATTTAACTCAATAATTAAAGTTAGCTGTGTGTCAAAATAGCAAGGTGTCTCCAACCCTTATAGATATTTTATACTAATACTTATATATTTTATTCACTAATGTGCAATGTATTTTGAGTACAATCCCCTAAGACATATGTCCTTTCTCCTGTTGTGTTCAGTGATGTATTGGTATTCAAATAGATGAGTTTTTAAGAGTATATATGTTGAGTGGCAACATCTAGTGGCTTGTCTCCATTATTAACTAATATAAAACTTAAAGAAGTTCATAGCTTCAGATTGCCTGCTGTCATTAGCAACTTTCACATGTAAATTGATGTTCTGTGGGCTTTTACTCTACCTACAACTATTTCTATAGGGGTAATAATTACATCACTGCATTTTAATCTTTTTATTCACAAGTCTCCAGAGTACCAGGAAATGGGTGTCTCCACTGGGAGTGTGATTGGGAAGCTCTGAATTAATGGCATTCCTGGTAATGTTTTCCCATTTATTTTTATGTGACTAGTGAGAAGTATTGCTATTGTTTAATCTTATCTCCACTCCAGAACTTAAAGGGAGTGTATTGTGTGACTTCCTTCCTTTGTTGTCCCTAATAGCAAGGGTCAGGTTCTACCTTATTCGGCATAGACTGGAAAGGAACACAAATGAGTAAATCAAGCTAAAAATAGTCATTGCCTCCTCACATCACTGTTTTGAGTCCAATCAGACTTCTCTCATGTCCCCTCACTCAAGTACTAAGTCTGAGGTCTGAGCACCTCTAAGAGGCCCCATCTCCATCCTAGAATTCTTGACATGATCACTTTCATCAACAGCAAATTCTAGTGCTTGAAATTCAATTTAGTTCATATCTAAAAATGAACAATGGAACAACATAGGAAACTTTCTCAAAGATGCCACTCAGTCTCCACTACCAAGTTATGTAGGAAACATGAATTTGTTCAGTTTCTAAAGNACATGATCACTTTCATCAACAGCAAATTCTAGTGCTTGAAATTCAATTTAGTTCATATCTTAAAATGAACAATGGAACAACATAGGAAACTTTCTCAAAGATGCCACTCAGTCTCCACTACCAGGTTATGTAGGAAACATGAATTTGTTCAGTTTCTAAAGACAACTCCTGAGATTTTCCGGCAGTCCAATGGTTAAGACTTTGCTTTCCATTGCAGGGGGTACAGGGTCTGATCCCTGGTCAAGAAAGTAAGATCCCACATGCCACACATGTGCCCCTAAATTAAAATGAACAAACAAGTATATGAGTAAATAAAATTTGTTTAAAAAGAATTATTAAAAAAAAAAAAGCATCACCCTTCCTTTAAGATATTATTCAAGAAACACATTGAACACTACCAAGATACAACCTGGGAAATTGGATCATGATTTTGGACTTTTAAATCAACCACACAGGAAATCCTTACAAAAGGAATCCTTTAAAAGAGGATTGTACTCTATTAAAAAAGCTATAATCATATTTAAATGAAGCAGGGAATATACTTTAGAAGTACTTCAAAATTTATATTTTTAGGTTTTTAATTATGATAGCTGTACATCTTAAAAACCCTTCTTTTCAGAAGGCTAGCCCAGGTAAATTTCTACTTTTTTTAAAAAAATAGGGATGCCATCTATTCACCCACTGAAAGGATTATTCCCCTTAAGAAAAAAAGTGTGATGTTTAAGAATTGGTAGCTTCCTAGTTTGTATTAATGATGGCAGGTAAAATATGACACATGTCTAAATCATTATCAGTACTTAATCACTGTGTCTAGTCACAAAGGGTAGGAACAAAATTGGACCATGTTCAAATGACCAAATGAGTGTTAGATATTTTATGTACGAAAGTTAAGTATCTGATTCAGGAACATAGATAATAGTTGTTTCACTAATTTTTGGACTTTACAGTGTTGTTGATTCTAGAATCATGTTTGTTTATTTAGTTGGTTGTGTTTTTCTCTCTAAGCCATGCAGTTCCCTATCAATGACATGTAAACGGCAGGTTGCCTTAAGGAGAGAAACTCTCCATCATGAATACTGGAAATGGATGGGCATGACATGATATAGTCAATGTGCTTTGTGACCATTAGCTCTCTTCCAGGTTCAGCACAGGAACACAAGGGACTGAAAATGCAATTAACTACTCCAAAAGTGTCCTGCCCAGTGCTACTCTATTTAAGGTTTTTGACAACTGCTACATTTCTCGTCTCCCTCCAAATGCTTTTAACCAAAGGAACATAATCTTTGTGTTTAATTCATATTCTACTTATTAAACAATCATGGACTTCTCATTAAGATATTAGCTTGAGTTTAGAAAAAAAATAAATTATTTAACTGGAATATGTCAGTGGTGTCTTCACTCATGAACAGATAACTCAACTTGTTTATTGATAAGAAATTGTTTTTGAATCTTTAAAATTATTTCCACCTTTTTGAAAAAAAAAAAGCACGATTTACTTTCCAACAATATTTATACTGTGTTTGTATCAAATCATAGAGATTATCATGATATTTACAAAATCCCATTTGTATATTTCCTTTTGTATAATGGTATACCTTTCATTGTAAGTGGTGGAATCTCAAAATGAAAACAAATCAATCTCTAATAGATAAATGAAAAATGTGCAATGAAGCTAAAAATATCCTCCACCAAGGTGTTAGTTGGCTGTGTTGCTTAGCTACCCATGACCAAATAGGTTGACAGCACCACGAACTCTCTGGCTGAGCTGGGTGTAATTAACAACCAGGTTTCCATTTCATTAAGTTCCACTTACAAATCTTAAGAATTTTGAAATGTGCATATTTAGAAGATTTCACCATCATAAATGCAGACAAAACTTATTTCTCACAAAAATTATATTTTCCTATGTATCTCTAAGTATCTTAATTAGAACTTTCAAAGGTTTAAATAATGACATTTTTGAAGGCAAATTTCTATTTTTAAAGAAAATAACTGTAGTAATGACTGAGGGAGAAGGGAATATTCTTTTTCTTTTAAAAATCATAAAAATTGTCTTTTAAATATAATTATGAGTGGGAAACTTAAGATTGCTTTGTCTTCCTGAAAAGCCAGAAAACATTGATTTTTCTTTTCCATCAGAGGTAATGTTTTCATGCCTTTGTCCCCAGTTCTAATGTATAAAGGAGGTTAATTTCTGAAATATCTTAGATGATTTAGCAGAGTCCTATGCAGGGAATGCAGTAATTCAGTTCAACAGACAACAAAGCCCATTAGCAGATATTACCAAGCCACTACTAAAAGGCAGGAATAAAGGAAATGGAAAGATTCATATCCCTTCATAATTAACACACAAAGCTTTGAGTGCAGATTACAGTAGGATTATGGTGAATTAAAGAAGTATATTTGATGCTCCTTTTGAAGATTTCTTATTGCTTATCATCCTATTCTGAACTATATATGCATTCCTTTAATTTCATAAGTGTATAATTGAAACAAATAGCTGAAATCCATTTATACCATCAAAGTTAAAAAAAATAAGTTTCAAGCACATTTGCATCCATTTATAATCTAATAAACTGTACAACATTTTACTGTTCCATTTTCTCTGCTCTCTGTAGAGAGGCAGAGATTTTGTCTGATACTGGCTGAATTTGTGTTATTTAAAAATAATTTTAAAGTATATTTATCAAAATAATACATGCTTAAGGTAATATAGCCTACAGTATATATGTTTATGATGAAAGTAAACAGGCTCTGGTTTCTTTCCTTACTATCTCAGCCCTATGGTTTTAGGTTTGCTTTTTTTAAGAAGCTGACAACTCTATTAAGATGAAATTTATGTAACATAAAATTAATTTATTTAAAGTAAGCAATTCACTGGCATTTAGCTCTTTTACAATGCTGTGCCTCCACTATCTTTCTTTAGTTTCAGAAAATTTTCATCACTCTAAGAGGAAAGATCATACCCTCTAAACAGTCACTCCTCACTGGCCCTTCCCTCCAACGCTGGCAAGAGCCAGTCAATGCTTTGTTTCTATAGCTGTATCTATTCTGGTTATATCATTACATGGAAACACACAATATTTGATAATTTGCATCTGGTTTCTTTCACTTACTATAGTGTAATAATTTTGATTTTAATTCTTCAGTAAAATATCTTCATAATATTTGAAAGTATATTCATAGCTGTCTGTCAGGCAATATCTATTGACTTCTTGATATGAAATAAGAGCCTTCACCCTACATTCACTATTCTCCCTTCTTATTCCAGTGTTTGAATTACTTTGCTGCTTTAAATTTTTCTATTGGTTGATATTATAATTTAAGTGATATATTTAAACTCAATTTTTTTTCCTTTTTCAATAATATTCTGTAACTCTACATTTTGCAAATTAGGGTATTCACATTGCTACATTCCTTCTTTTTTTCTTTCCTTTTGTTATGTTTTGTCTTCTCTTGGATTTGCTGTACTTTTACATTGTCAAAATACATGCATTTATTAATTTTCAAATATTTATTGAGGACTCATTTATTATGGACATAATTTTAATTTGCTTTTAATTTAGATTATAATTTTCTTATATGTTGTCTTTGGATGTTTATTTTTAAATGCATTTGTAATTTTATTTTTGTCTAACATCTGATTTTATCAGATCTCCATTTTTTATAAAATTTCAATCAAAAATTTTCATGCTTTAAGAAACTTTTTAAAAAATAAATTTATTTCCCCTGAAAACTATAATCCTCCTTCTTCCATCTGGAAGATTTACTTTTTAACTTGTCACATAACTTTCAACTTTCACTGTGATGCTTCCCTTTATAGATGTGCAGAATTGAAGTTATTGTTTCCTGGAATATATAAGTGCTTCTTTTGGGAGTTATTCCTTTATTTTACCATTTATCTTCAAACCTATCCCTATGAAAAAGTGAGGTAAGTTTTCTGTAGATTGCATGTTTCAAAATCTTTCTATTTTATTTAATTTGATTGACAGTTTGTCTGGGTATAAAATTTGAAAACATCATACCTTTTCCTTCTGGTATTCAGTGGCACTGATGAGAATTACAATTCCAGTATGAATTTTTTTTTAATGAATAACATTTTCTTTTCTATNCATTTGCATCCATTTATAATCTAATAAACTGTACAACATTTTACTGTTCCATTTTCTCTGCTCTCTGTAGAGAGGCAGAGATTTTGTCTGATACTGGCTGAATTTGTGTTATTTAAAAATAATTTTAAAGTATATTTATCAAAATAATACATGCTTAAGGTAATATAGCCTACAGTATATATGTTTATGATGAAAGTAAACAGGCTCTGGTTTCTTTCCTTACTATCTCAGCCCTATGGTTTTAGGTTTGCTTTTTTTAAGAAGCTGACAACTCTATTAAGATGAAATTTATGTAACATAAAATTAATTTATTTAAAGTAAGCAATTCACTGGCATTTAGCTCTTTTACAATGCTGTGCCTCCACTATCTTTATTTAGTTTCAGAAAATTTTCATCACTCTAAGAGGAAAGATCATACCCTCTAAACAGTCACTCCTCACCGGCCCTTCCCTCCAACGCTGGCAAGAGCCAGTCAATGCTTTGTTTCTATAGCTGTATCTATTCTGGTTATATCATTACATGGAAACACACAATATTTGATAATTTGCATCTGGTTTCTTTCACTTACTATAGTGTAATAATTTTGATTTTAATTCTTCAGTAAAATATCTTCATAATATTTGAAAGTATATTCATAGCTGTCTGTCAGGCAATATCTATTGACTTCTTGATATGAAATAAGAGCCTTCACCCTACATTCACTATTCTCCCTTCTTATTCCAGTGTTTGAATTACTTTGCTGCTTTAAATTTTTCTATTGGTTGATATTATAATTTAAGTGATATATTTAAACTCAATTTTTTTTCCTTTTTCAATAATATTCTGTAACTCTACATTTTGCAAATTAGGGTATTCACATTGCTACATTCCTTCTTTTTTTCTTTCCTTTTGTTATGTTTTGTCTTCTCTTGGATTTGCTGTACTTTTACATTGTCAAAATACATGCATTTATTAATTTTCAAATATTTATTGAGGACTCATTTATTATGGACATAATTTTAATTTGCTTTTAATTTAGATTATAATTTTCTTATATGTTGTCTTTGGATGTTTATTTTTAAATGCATTTGTAATTTTATTTTTGTCTAACATCTGATTTTATCAGATCTCCATTTTTTATAAAATTTCAATCAAAAATTTTCATGCTTTAAGAAACTTTTTAAAAAATAAATTTATTTCCCCTGAAAACTATAATCCTCCTTCTTCCATCTGGAAGATTTACTTTTTAACTTGTCACATAACTTTCAACTTTCACTGTGATGCTTCCCTTTATAGATGTGCAGAATTGAAGTTATTGTTTCCTGGAATATATAAGTGCTTCTTTTGGGAGTTATTCCTTTATTTTGCCATTTATCTTCAAACCTATCCCTATGAAAAAGTGAGGTAAGTTTTCTGTAGATTGCATGTTTGAAAATCTTTCTATTTTATTTAATTTGATTGACAGTTTGTCTGGGTATAAAATTTGAAAACATCATACCTTTTCCTTCTGGTATTCAGTGGCACTGATGAGAATTACAATTCCAGTATGAATTTTTTTTTAATGAATAACATTTTCTTTTCTATAAGTTTTGAAGATCTCCTAGAGAAGGAAATGGCAGCCCACTTCCGTATTCTTACCTGGAGAATCCCCATGGACAGAGGGGACTGGTGGCTACAGGCCATGAGGTCGCAAAGAGTTGGACATGACTAACCCACTAAGCATCCATCAGTAGCAACATAAGTTTTGAAGATCTGGTTATATTTTGTGTTCTGAACTTTTAAGTGAAGTCTATGATCATGAATTCTTTCATTTTCATTGAGTGGAGTAAATGGGCATTTGTTGGCAATGTAATGTCTCTCCTTTTAAAGATGCAGTCTAGGTTTGTCACAGCTTTTCTTCCAAGGAGCAAGTCTCTTTTAATTTCATGGCTGCAGTCACCATCTGCAGTGATTTTGGAGCCGAAGCAATAAAGTCTGTCACTGTTTCCATTGTTTCCACATCTATTTGCCATGAAGTGATGGGACTAGATGCCATATTTGTTTCCCAAATGTTGAGTTTTAAGTCAGCTTTTTCACTCTCCTCTTTCACCTTTCACCTTCACCAAGAGGCTCTTTAGTTCCTCTTCACTTTTTTTGCCATAAGGGTGGTATAATTTGCATATCTGAAGTTGTTTCTATTTCTCCTCATAATCTTGATTCCAGCTTGTGTTTCACCCAGGTAGTCATTTTTCATGATGTACTCTGCATATAAGTTAAATAAGCAGTGACAGTATACATCCTTGATGTACTCCCTTCCCAATTTTGAACCAGTCCATTGTTCCGTGTCTGCTTCTAACTGCTGCTTCTTGACCTACATACAGGTTTTGCAGGAGGCAGGTAAAGTGGTCTGGTATTCCCATCTCTTTAAGAATTTTCCACAGTTTGTTATGATCCACACAGTCAAAGGCTTTGGTATAGTTCAGTTCAGTCGCTCAGTTGTGGCCAACTCTTTGCGACCCCATGAATTGCAGCACACTAGGCCTCCCTATCCCTCACCAACTCCTGGAGTTCACCCAAATTCACGTCCATCAAGTCGGTGATGCCATCCAGCCATCTCATCCTCTGTCATCCCCTTCTACTCCTGCCCCCAATCCCTCCCAGCATCAGAGTTTTTTCCAATGAGTCAACTCTTCACATGAGGTAGCCAAAGTACTGGAGTTCCAGCTTTAGCATCAGTCCTTCCAAAGAACACCCAGGACTGATCTCCTTTAGGATGGACTTGTTGGATCTCCTTGCAGTCCAAGGGATTCTCAAGTGTCTTCTCCAGCACCACAGTTCAAAAGCATGAATTCTTCGGTGCTCAGCTGTCTTAATAAAGCAGAATTAGATGTTGTTTTCTGGAATTCTCTTACTTTTTCTATGATCCAACAGATATTGGCAATTTTACTTCTGGTTCCTCTGCCTTTTCTAACTCCAGCTTAAACATCCGGAAGTTCTCAGTTCATGTACCATTGAAGCCTAGCTTGGAGAATTTTGAGTATTACTTTGCTAGCATGTGAAATGAGTGCAATTGTGTTTTGTAATGTAGAAGTTACTATAAATGGGTGCATTTTGATGATTTTTAATCAAGATCATTTATTTCTGTGGGTGAATGTTAGAAAGTATTTATGTCTATGAAAAGTTTTGTTATGAGGGATTAGATACCACAATATTTTGTGTGTGTGAGTGTCTATGTGTGTACCAAGGCTTTCAGGAAAGGTCAGTGATTTTGGTTGAAAGACAGCCTTATTAACTTAGGAAAATGTATACTTTCTCCTACATATATTTTCCTACTTTATTAAGCAAAATTTCATCAATGAAAGCAGCCAAATGCTTCATTGCCCTTCCTTTCATTTCTAATTATAAATTAGTTCTGCTCTTCTTTTTTTGTCTTTAGAAACAAGTAAAAGGTGTTAGTAATAAGAGAAGAGCCATTATGGTAGTCTTCTGACAGACAGACATAGAAATAGATAACCTCCTTTCCTTAACAGTTGACATAATTAAGTGAGCATCCAATAAATGAAGAACATTGCACTTGCTCCCTGAATATTTCTCAAGAATTTGAGGGCTTAAACCAATAAACATTTTTAAGCAAATGACTTTAGTTATTAAACTGTATATTATTTTTAAAAATAAAACGAATGAAAGAAATTTATATTCATGGAATGGGTTAAGTCCTGTCATGTTCTCCTGGTTCCCATCACTCCATTTTTCCTACCTACCTTGAGTTCCTGTTCAAGGTAACATGAGAGTGAATGAATATTTGACCTGAATGAATTGAATGTGCCTTCAGGAAACAGCAGTGGATGTTGCTGCTACCACATCCCTCCTATGATTATTCTCTAGTGTTTCCCTTCCTATAGGATTGCAGAATGAAAGAGAGGTCATTGAACAGGGCTGGTTGCAGAAAACTCTTGTCATGGATACTTCAAGTTATCAAATCTAAAGTGAATGAAGATTGCCAAACTGGTAAGGTCTTTTCATGGTAGAAAAGAAAGTGGGGTTCTCACAATAAATAACAAAGTTGGCAATAAGAGTATAGATAAGAATGAAGAAACATTCTTCAAAATGCANCTAATGAAATAATTACTAAATTTGTCATGCTGTTTAAAACTCACATTATATATATAATAAGTTTTTTTATATAAAAGAAACAAATGATAAGGGAATGACTTCAGTCACATGTCCTTACAAATTAGTTGAAGATGTGTATAAGAGACAGGGTCGGACTTCTGATGAGAAAAATATTAATTGGACAGAGCAAGGTTTCAATTAACAAAGTAATTTAAAATGTAAAAGTGTTTCATTTTTTAATTTCAATAAGTTTATTTTTGAGATGTCTTTGCTATGTATGGCCAGTACAAGTTGATTGCTGTTATTGTTCAGTGGCTCAGTGGTGTCCAACTCATTGTGACTCCATGAACTGCAGTATGCCCGGTTCCTCTGTCCTACACTATCTCCCAGAGCTTGCTCAAACTCATGTCCTCTCAGTTGGTGATGCCATCCAACCATCTTATTCTCTGTCATCCTCTTTGCTGGACTTAAGTTTTTCCCAGCATCAGGATCTTTTTCAATGAGTCAGTTCGTCACATCAGGTGACCAAAGTATTGGAGTTTCAGCTTCAGCATCAGTCTTTCCAGTGAATATTCAGGACTATTTCCCTCAGGATGGACTATTTGATTTCTTTGTAGTCCAAGGTGTCTCGAGTCTTTTCCAACACCAGAGTTCAAGAGCATCAATCCTTTGGCACTCACCCTTCTTTATGGTCCTACTCTCACATTCCATACATGACTACTGGAAAAACCATAGCTTTGACTATAGAGATCTTTGTTGGCAAAATAATGTCTCTGCTTTACAATACACTGTCTAGGTTTGTCATAGCTTTCCTTCGAAGGAACAGGTGTTAGTTTGTTTCCTGTTTGTTTTTAATTTCATGGCTTCAGTCAGCATCTGCAGTGATTTTGGAGCCCAAAAAAATAAAATTTGTCATTGTTTCCATTGTGTCCACATCTATTTGCCATGAAGTGATAGGACTGGATGCCATGGTCTTTGTTTTCTGAATGTTGAGTTTTAAGCTAGCTTTTTCACTATTCTATTTCACTTTCTTCAAGATTCTCTTTACTTCCTCTTTGCTTTCTACTATAAGGGTGGTGTCATCTGCATATCTGAGGTTATTGATATTTCTCCCTGTAATCTTGATTCCAACTGTGCTTCATCCAGCCCAGCATTCCATTTGATGTATTCTACATATAAGTTAAATAAGCAGGGTGACAATATACAGCCTTGACATACTCCTAACCCTTTAAATGATCTAAAAACAAAACTCTGTACAGCAAATTGGTAATTTGTTTCAATAACTATTTTTCAACTAATTTGTAAGGACATGTGACTGAAGTCATTCCCTTATCATTTGTTTCTTTTATATAAAAAAACTTATTATATATATAATGTGAGTTTTAAACAGCATGACAAATTTAGTAATTATTTCATTAGATTTGCTTTAAATGTATACTTGCATGCTGGAGTAAGAGAAGGAAGAAAAGAGCTTCAGAGAGGAAGAATTCCACAATAAAATAAAATTATTCTAGGATGCTTTACAAATGAGAAATTAAGTGAAGGAATCATAATAATGAATGATTAAGGAAATATGTGTAAAAATTTACTTAAATTCAATAAAAACTCTTAGGAAAATAATAGGATATTATCAAGAGAACAGTTGTAATGAATATGAGAATGTGTGAAGTAATTCTCTTAGAATTTCCACATCTGAAACATGTGATCATCAAATTATGCCAAAATCTAGCCTTCTAAATCTTGAAAAAAGACTTATGTGGAAAAATATAAGCTGTAGTCTTCAGTTTACTTTTTCTTCAACTATATAAGTGTCAGGGGGCTAAAAAAGAGTAGTGAATAAGTTGATGATAACAATATTCTATGTCTTGAAAAAAATTTGGTTTAAACAGTTGTATGCACTTGACAGAACTCATTGTTTTACATATCTGTGTTCACTCCAAGACCCAGATATATCATGTGAAATGCCAGGCTGGATGAAGCACAAGTTGGAATCAAGATTATGAGAAGAAATATCAATAACCTCAGATACACAGATGACACCACCCTTATCACAGAAAGCAAAGAATTAAAGGGCCTCTAGATGAAAGTGAAAGGGGAGAGTGAAAAACTTGGCCTAAAACTCAACATTCAGAAAGCTAAAATCATGGCATCTGAGCCTATCAGTTCACTTCAGTTCAGTTCATTCACTGAGTCATGTCCGACTTTTTGTGACCCCATGAATCACGGCATGCCAGGCCTCCCTGTCCATCACCAACTCCCAGAGTCTACCAAAACCCATGTCCATTGAGTCGGTGATGCCATCCAACCAGCTCATCCTCTGTTGTCCCCTTCTCCTCCTGTCCTCAATCTTTCTCAGAATCAGGGCCTTTTCCAATGAGTCAGCTCCTCACATCAAGCAAGCAAAGATTAGAGTTTTAGCTTCAACATCAGTTTTTGCAATGAACACTCAGGACTGATCTCCTTTAAGATGGACTTGTTGGATCTCCTTGTAGCCCAAGGGACTCTCAAGAGTCTTCTCCAACACCACAGTTCAAAAGCATCAATTCTTCGGCACTCAGCCTTCTTCACAGTCCAACTCTCACATCCATACATGACTATTGGAAAAACCATAGCCTTGACTAGATAGACCTTTGTTGGTAGAGTAATATCTCTGCTTTTTAATATGCTGTCTAGGTTGGTCATAACTTTCCTTCCAAGGAGCAAGAGTCTTTTAATTTCATGGCTGCAGTCACCATCTGCAGTGATTTTGGAGCCCAAAAAATAAAGTCAGCCACTGTTTCCTCTGTTTCCCCATCTATTTACCATGAAGTGATGGGACCAGCCTAATACTTCATGGCAAATAGATGGGGAAACAATGGAAACAGTGAGAGACCTTATTTTGGGGGGCTCCAAATTCACTGCAGATGGTGACTACAGCCATGAAATTAAAGACTCTGGCTCCTTGAAAGAAAAACTATGACCAACCTAGACAGCATATTAAAAAGCAGAGTCATTACTTTGCCAACAAAGGTCCATCTAGTCAAAGCTATGGTTTTTCCAATAGTCATGTATGGATGTGAGAGTTGGACTATAAAGAAAGCTGAGTGCCAAAGAACTGATGCTTTTGAACTGTGGTGTTGGAGAAGACTCTTGAGAGTCCCTTGGACAGCAAGGAGATCCAGCCTCTCTATCCTGTGGGAAACCAGTCCTGAATATTCACTGGAAGGACTGATGCTAAAGTTGAAACTCCAATATTTTGGCCACCTGATGTGAAGATCCAACTCATCAGAAAAGACCATGACACTAGGAAAGATTGAAGTCAGGAGGAGAAGGGGATGACAGAGGATGAGATTGTTGGGTGGCATCACTGAGTCAATGGACATGAGTTTGAACAAGCTCTGGGAAATGGTGTAGGACAGGGAAGACTGGAGTGCTGCAGTCTATGGGGTCACAAAGAGTTGGACACAACTGATCAACTGAACAAGAGCAAAAGGTTAATGCTGAAGCTGAAACTCCAATACTTTGGTGACCTGATGCAAAAAAAAAAAAAGAACCTGACTCCTTTGAAAAGACCTTGATACTGGGAAAGATTGAAGGTGGAATGAGAATGGGATGACGGAGGTTATGATGGTTGGATGGCATCACCGACTTGATAGACATGAGTTTGAGCATGCTCCAGGAGTTTGTGATGGACAGGGAAGCCTGGCATGCTGCAGTCCATGGGGTCTAAAAGAGTCAGACACGGCTGAGCAACTGCACTGAACTGAACTGATTCAATATTTCATTGTACATAAATTTTACATGAAAGAAATGTAAACTAATATTGAAATGTAGCTAATGATATGAGGGCCAAAGTATTTAGGAGGAAATATAGTAATATCTGGGCTTCCCAGGTGGTGCAGTGGTAAAGAATCTACCTGCTAATTCAGGAGACCCAAGAGACCTGGGTTTGATCCCTGGGTCAAGAAGATCCCTTGGAGTAGGAAATGGCAACCCACTCACATATCCTTGCCTGGAGAATTCCATGGACAGGGAGCCTGGCAGGCCATAATCCATGGGGTCTCAGAGTCACACGTGACTGAGCATATACACATGCATGTAGCAATATCTATGACTTACTTTGAAATATAAAAATAAAGTGATATGAATCAGGAAGTGCAAAATATATATCATATATTAACACATGTAAGTAGAATCTAGAAAAATGGTACTGATGAACCTATTTTCAGGGCAGGAAGAGATATGCACATGTAGAGAACAGACATATTGACATGAGAAGGGAAGGCCTGATGGAATGAACTGGGAGACTGGGAATGACTTATATACACTACCATGTATAAAATAGATAGCTAGTGGGAAGCTGCCATAAAGCACATGGAGATCAGCTTGCTGCTCTATAGTGACCTAGTAGGATAGGGGCAAAGGTGGGAGGGAGGTCCAAGAGGTTGGGGACATATGTACACATATAGCTGATTCACTCTCGTTGTACAGCCAAAACTAACACAATATTGTAAAGCAGCTATACCCCTATTTAAATATGTATATATATGTGTATGTATTAAAATGGATTGAAATATTAATGGGAAAGGGATGATTAGACATATGATGAAGCAAGTATAGTAACAATCTATGTGCTAAATACATAAAATATACTGAAATATGCAGAAAATTATTCCCACTTATCAGTATGTTTGACATTTTTTACAATGAAATTAGGACATGGGGAGAAAGTGATACTAAACATCCTTTAGCAAACAAATAAAAAATATTTCATGTTCATCTATATTCATGTGTAACAAAACCTTCCCAGTTTTTAAAGTACAAAATATTTAGATACAGAAATACAAGTCCAGTGCCATAATTTAATTTTGATTCAAGGAGGTAGACTTAAAATATAAATGTTTTACAAAACATACTCTAACATCCTTTATAACCTATTCTATACATTTACAAGTTATTGTGGGCTGGGCATGGTATTGGAAGATATAAATGGGGCAGTGGGGTTTAAGTGAAGTGCAAAAGACAAAATATGGAGCACTCTCTGGGGTGAAGTCTCCAAGATCTGAACACGGAACTCTCAAGGCAAAGCAGTCACATAGTGGCATCCTCACATACAAGTCATAATTTCACAAAGGAATTGAACTGGTTTCTATCTAAAATCATTGAAAAATAATAATTTGAAAATAAATGCAATTTTTGTAAAATTAAAACTTGCTTTTGAAACTTGAGCAACCTTGCTGATCTAATATGCCTCTGCATGTTCATTCACTTGTTTGTTCTGTAGGGATTCTGAAGTCAGAATTGGCATTCACATATCAAAATAAATCTGTCTGTAATAAATACTACCTCCTAAAGTAGATTTCAAATTACACATAACACTTTAAGAAAAATACTTGCTCATGTTTCTTTAAAAAAGGTGTCTAAGCTATTGTTTACTAAAACTTCATATTTGCCGAAATGTATAAATGCACTAATATCCCAGGGGTATTTCTTTATGTTACATAAAAGTCAGTTATAATCCTAATTCAAGTGAGGGAATTTGTGAATTTGATCAATGAACTCAATTATGGCCCCATTCCAAGGATTTCTACCCTTCTTTTACAATGATACATAGCTGCCTATGCAACTGACACTGCTCCCCAAATCTCTTTAATAAATAAGAAGAATACGTCAGAGCATGTGTGTATATTCACGCTGCCCTTTTGTCTCTCTCTCCTTTCTCTCTCTCTTTCATTTTACAGCTCTTCTGGGTCCCCAGCTGATTTTCTTCGCAAGGTTAGTTGCTAATACATTCCTAGCACCCATGCATTATTAATGCTCACCGCTCTCCAAGGTGGCAGTGACAAATAGGAAGCAAAATCTACTGACTAGTGGGGAATGTACTTTTTAGTCATGCTTGAATTTTTCAATCCATTCTGCTTGTTGAGGATTTTTTAGTAAAGGGTCTGTGACAGAATGTGCTTTATACCTCTCTTTTCCTTCACTCTCTCCAAACCCTTTTGTTTTTCAAATCTAAGAGGTATTTAAGTAGCAAGAGAGAGGATTATGCATCAGGGTTTTGAGGGAGAGTAGAGCAAGAAGTACTTTAGATGGCTGCCAAAACAGGAAGGTCATTGTTCCTCTTTACATGGTGAAAGTGGCAGTTTTGACTCCAAAAAGACTATGTATGTAGTCAAGTAAATTATACTATTTTAACTAGGTTACACCAGCTGTAGTATTCCCTGATATAATAGTAAGTGTGTATCATGAGGAACATTGATTTTTTAATGAGCAGATTTGTTTCTTCAGATATAAAATCCTATTCATTTTGCAATATAAAGAAGCAATCTGTGAAGTATATTCTGAGATGGTTATTGGGTACTATAAATCTCACTAGCGGTTCTCTTAAGTTTGTTTAATTCAGAATTTCTGCATTTAAAGTATTATACCTTTGTGCATGTAATGATGAGCTTTTAGAAAATATATTTTCAGTGAATAAAAACTTAATTCACAGAGAATACAAGAACTGGAATTCCCCTAGTGACTGGAGTTGGGAGTAAATTCTTTCTTTACCACGTTTCCCTGGCTTAAAGATGAAAATAGCCATTCTTAACAGCAAACAGTCAATTGCCACAATATCCATGTTCTTGAATTCTTAATATGTCACTTAGATCATAGCAATCCCTAATTCTTGGGTAAGAGAAAGTAACACTTTGGGTAAATTAAAACATAGTTAGAACCAGAAAAGCAATGGTGGCACCCTGGCCCTTTATATGGAATTTTAATTTCTTCCAAGGGAAGAAGGTACAAACAAATTTTTGAGTGAATATTTTCTACCTAATATTGTGTTTTTAATACATTATCTCATTTATATGACAAATCTTTATGAAGTATTATTACATTTGTTTTACAATTAAAAATTAAACTGAAACAGTATAATGTAAAGCCTCAAAAGCGCCAAAACTAATCTGAAAAAATCAGTTTGACACCAAACTGTACACAATTGTTGTCTTCTTTGACTTTGGGAGACTTTGACTCCCTGCATTACAATATCATTACATTTGATTCATTTAATTGCTTGATAATGATGGCACATAAAACTATGGAGTTATTTGTAGGTAGGTATCATTGACTTAACTCACTTAGAAGCGTTTTCAAACATGGATAATTGGTTCAAAAGCCTGAGTTTTACAGAGCCCATTACATTCTGGGAACTAACACATACATTGAGTCATGAAAGAATTAGTTGAAATGATTAGTGGTCTTTTGAAGGTGAATGCTAAATTAATACCTGTGTATAATCATAGAATCAGATATTTTACAAGTGATGAGAGCAATAAAGGAAATCTCTTGGGTTTCTAAGCATGTGAAATAGGTAAGTTTGGAATCCTGAAGTGAATATAAAATAAAGGGGAAAATAGTTGTATGACTCTAGAAGTTATTCTACTGCTGGTCTGCATAACTGATGTAATCCAGTTATCTTAATGTATATCTGTAAAATTTCCACTAACCATATAGTTTTAAAAGGAGAGTAAGTAAAGCCACCCATAGCACATACATACAGTATAAGCAGAGAAAAAAATGCAAATACTTGTATTTATATGCAAGTGCAGGAATATGCACAGGAAACTCAACAATAATTTCTGACAACCTGGCAGTGTTCAGTCAGGTTTACATCATACAAAACAGAGATTACTAGTGATAGTGGTCACACAACTCAGATAAGTTTAACCTCAAGAATTAGTTGGTCCTGTTCTTAGTGAGGGGGCTTTCCAGGTTGCTCAGAGGTAAAGAATCTGCCTGCCAATAGAGGAGAAGTTTCTACCTCTGGATTGGGTAGATCCCCTGGAATAGGAAATGGCAGATTTCTTCAGTATTCTTGCCTGGCAAAATTCCATGGTCAGAGAAGCCTCATGGGCTGCAGTCCATAGGGTCTCAAAGAGTCAGACACAACTGAGCAACTCAGCACTCACACATCCTTAGTGAGAAATACTGAAAGTAGGAACAGGTCTGATCCCTTATGGATTAGGATTCTGCTTCAAAAGAAAGGAGCGTCAAAGTACATGGGCCCAGAGCTGGTAACTTTCAGAAGGTAAGTTTCTAGATCAGATGGAAGCAATTTGGAAGAGGATGGCATATATCAGAGATTTGGTGGGGAAAGGAAAGAAAAAAGCAAATAATAGTTATTGATTGTCCAATATAAACAAAAACTAGATTATAGAATCAGAAACTGAATCAATTCAGTTCAGTTCAGTCACTCAGTTGTGTCTGACTCTTTGCGACCCCATGAATCGCAGCATGCCGGCCTCCCTGTTCATTACTATCTCTCGAGTTCACTCAGACTCATGTCCATAGAGTCCGTGATGCCATCCAGCCATCACATCCTCTGTCGTCCCCTTCTCCTCCTGCCTCCAATCCCTCCCAGCATCAGAGTCTTTTCCAATGAGTCAACTCTTCGCATGAGGTGGCCAAAGTACTGGAGTTTCAGCTTTAGCATCATTCCTTCCAAAGAAACCCAGGCTTGATCTCCTTCAGAATGGACTGGTTGGATCTCCTTGCAGTTCAAGGGACTCTCAAGAGTCTTCTCCAACACCACAGTTCAAAAGCATCAATTCCTTGGTGCTCAGCCTTATTCACAGTCCAACTCTCACATCCATATATGACCACAGGAAAAGCCATAGCCTTGACTAGACGGACCTTAGTCAACCTACTCCAAATAGATGGGATCTAACAAAGAAATAAAACTTTTCTATTTTGATAAAAGAGTTCAGCTAAAATAAGGAATCTAACAAACTACTCCTTACCATTTTTCCATATTTCACCTATTATTGCTGATCTAGGAAACTTTCTGAAACTTAAGCAATAACAACAAAATGGCAGAAAACACTCATATAAATTGATGAAAAAAGTTACCATCAAAATTATTCTGATCAAAATATTAATGAAAACTGCCATTATGACATAGAATAAAGCTGCAACTCAATATATTAACATAAAGAAACATGGCTTGGCTGATATGAAGCACACACCAAATTAAAAATTTTAAATGAGAAATAGAATAGAAATGATTATAAAACTAAAGATATAAGACAGTTCAGTTCAGTTCAGACACTCAGCCATGTCCGCTCTTTGTGACTCCATGAATCACGGCACACCAGGCCTCCCTGTCCATCACCAACTCCCAGAGTTTACTCAAACTCATGTCCACTGAGTCGGTGATGCCATCCAGTCATCTCATCCTCTGTTGTCCCTTTCTTTTCCTGCCCCAAATCCCTCCCAGCATCTGGGTCTTTTCCAATGAGTCAACTCTTTGCATGAGGTGGCCAAAGTATTGGAGTTTCAGCTTCAGCATCAGTCCTTCCAATGAACACCCAGGACTGATCTCCTTTAGGATGAAATGGTTGGATCTCCTTGCAGTCCAAGAGACTCTCAAGAGTCTTCTCCAATACCACAGCTCAAATGTATCAATTCTTCGGTGCTCAGCCTCCTTCACAGTCCAACTCTTACATCCATACATGACCACTGGAAAAACCATAGCCTTGACTAGACGGACTTTTGTTGGCAAAGTAATGACTCTGCTTTTAAATATGCTGTCTAGGTTGGTCATGACTTTCCTTCCAAGGAGTAAGTGTCTTTTAATTTCATGGCTGCAATCAACATCTACAGTGGCTAAGGTTGACTAAATTCACAAAATAAACTTCAAGAAAAAGACAGCATTATAAATGAAGGTTAAATTATAAAGTGCTCATGGAAAAGCAGATTTGACTAAAAATATAGTAAGAAATGTTGGAGAAAGAAAGCAACCAACATAATGAAAATGTCTTAAGACTGTGATCCAAAAGTCTACAAGCAATAAATGCTGGAGAGTGTGTGGAAAAAAGGGAACCCTCTTACACTGTTGGTGGGAATGTAAGCTAGTACAGCCACTATGGAGAACAGTGTGGAGATTCCTTAAAAAATTGCAAATAGAATTGCCTTGGGGCCCAGCAATCCCACTGCTGGGCATACACACCAAGGAAACCAGAATTGAAAGAGACACGTGTACCCCAGTGTTCATTGCAGCACTGTTTATAATAGCCAGGACATGGAAACAACCTAGATGTCCATCAGCAGATGAATGGATAAGAAAGCTGTGGTACATATACACAATGGAGTATTACTCAGCCATTAAAAAGAATACAATTGAATCAGTTCTAATAAGGTGGATGAAACTGGAGCCGATTATACAGAGTGCAGTAAGCCAGAAAGAAAAACACCAATACAGTATACTAACACATATATATGGAATTTAGAAAGATGGTAATGATAACCCTGTATGTGAGACAGCAAAAGAGACACAGATGTATAGAATGGACTTTTGGAGTCTGTGGGAGAGGGCGAGGGTGAGATGACTTGGGAGAATGGCATTGAAACATGTATACTATCATGTAAGAAATGAATCGCCAGTCTATGTTCAATACAGGATACAGGATGCTTGGGGCTGGTGCACAGGGATGATCCAGAGAGATGATATGGGGTGTGAGGTGGGCGGGGGGTTCAGGATTGGGAACTCATGTACACCCGTGGTGGATTCATGTCAATGTATGGCAAAACCAATACAGTATTGTAAAGCAAAAATAAATAAATAAAATAAAGTAACAGATATAGAGGGAAGGCAAATAAATGATTTGTTATATTTCTTGCCTTGTCCTATCAACTTGCACATTCTAGTAGAGACTTTTTCTAGTTCCACTAGCTGGTAAGCAGAAATTCTAGTGTCACCAGATACAACTTTCCTGAATCACAAGGCTAGGTCAGGCTATTGTTGAAAATGACACCATTATAAGATTAACTGGAGTGGGGTTTAGGACAGGTAGTTATTTATGCAAGCACCACTTGCACTGAACCAAGTGACATAAGAAGAAAGAGATGGGAATACCAGACCACCTGACCTGCCTCTTGAGAAATCTGTATACAGGTCAGGAAGCAACAGTTAGAATTGACATGGAACAACAGACTGGTGCAAATAGGAAAAGGAGTATGTCAAGGCTGTATATTGTAACCCTGTTTATTTAACTTACATGCAGAGTACATCATGAGAAATGCTAACCTGGAGGAAACACAAGCTGGAATCAAGATTGCCAGGAGAAATATCAATAACCTCAGATTAGCAGATGACACCGCCCTTATAGCAGAAGGTAAAGAGGAGCTCAAAAGCCTCTTGATGAAAATGAAAGAGTAGAGTGAAAAAGTTGGCTTAAAGCTCAACATTCAGAAAACGAAGATCATGGCATCTGGTCTCATCACTCCATGGGAAATAGATGGAGAAACAGTGGAAATAGTGTCAGACTTTATTTTTCTGGGCTCCAAAATCACTGCAGATGTTGACTTCAGCCATGAAATTAAAAGATGCTTGCTCCTTGGAAGGAAAGTTATGACAAACCTAGATAGCATATTAAAAAGCAGAGGTATTACTTTGCCAACAAAGGTCCATCTAGTCATAGCTATGGTTTTTCCAGTAGCCATGCATGGATGTGAGAGCTGGACTATAAAGAAAGCTCAGTACTTAAGAATTGATGTTTTTGAATTGTGGTGTTGGAGAAGACTCTCAAGAGTCCCTCACACTGCAAGAAAATCCAACGAGTCCATCCTAAAGGAAATCAGTCCTGAATATTCACTGGAAGGACTGATGCTGAAGCTGAAACTACAGAATACTTTGGCCATCTGATGCGAAGAACTAACTCACTGGAAAACACCTTGATGCTGGGAAAGATTGAAGGTGGGAGGAGAAGGGGATGACAGAGGATGAAATTGTTGGGTGGTATCACTGACTCAATGGACATGAGTTTGGGTAAACTCCTGGAGCTGGTGAGGGACAGGGAGGCCTGGCCTGCAGCAGTCCATGGGGTTGCAAAGAGTCGGACATGACTGACCGACTGAATTCAACTGAAAAGCAAGATTTTACCCTCAACAGTTTCCAATCTTATCAGGAAAATGAAATAGTGATACAACTAAGACACCACTCCAACTAGAACACTGCTCTGGTTCTTTACCTATGGATGATAAAGATTAAATTCTACTGTGAGTTCAGGGGTGAGAGAAACTATCACCATCTGGCGATAGAAGACATCACCTATTCCAAACATGGTGTAATTGCTTAAAACAGGCTTGTAATTCAAACTTTGAAAACATTTTTACATTAAAAGCAAAATAGATGGATGAAACTGGAGCCGATTATACAGAGTGAAGTAAGCCAGGAAGAAAAACACCAATACAGTATACTGACACATATATATCGAATTTAGGAAGATAGTAATGATGACCCTGTAAGTGAGACAACAAAAGAGACACAGAGGTATAGAATGGACTTTTGGACTCTGAGGGAGAGGGAGAGGGTGGGATGATTTGAGAGAATGGCATTGAAATATGTGTACTATCATGTAAGAAACCAATCGCCAGTTTATGTTCGATACAGGATACAGGATGCTTGGGGCTGGTGCACAGGGATGATCCAGAGAGATGATATAGGGTGAGAGGTGGGAGGGGGTTTCAAGATTGGGAGCTCGTGTACACCTGTGGCTGATTCATGTCAATGTATGGCAAAACCAATACAGTATTGTAAAGTAGAATAAAGTAAAAATAAAATTAAAAAAATAAAAGCAAAATAATTCAATAATGAATTTACCAAAGTATATATAGTTCTTTCATTTTTCTTTGTTTTGCTAGATGAGACTCCAAATGCCTTTATTCTGTCCATAAAAATCAAATTCACTAATCACAGTAATTAAGGAGGCTATCTTTAAGGTATTAAAAAGTACAGTACAGGCTCAATCTCTTCCAAAAAACTTTCCAAATATGTTATTTCAAATAACCACACTGTTCAGTTGACATAGCGTCTTGTGGTTGTGATTCAGAGCACCTCACCTCTTTGTATATATAGATTTCACAAGTATTTTAAAATTTATTAGATTGTAGTCATACACATCATATGTACTAAACAAATCATCAAGAGTTGATCTTTCCTTCAGGTTACTCATGTCTCTTCAACCAGCAGCTGGAGGTGGTCCTCGACAACATACATGATTTCAAGCTGTGGTCGTGATTAAAACTCTGAAGATTTTAAGGGAAGAGTCACAGCTTCAAGGTACTACTTGAGTCCCTGTCTGGTGCTAGTCATCATCCCCTCGAGGACTCATTTCCAGCCACACAGCCTCCTTCCTGTTCTTTATCAAACATTACCTAAACTCACCACAAAGAGCCCTTTCTTAGTCACTTTAGCTAAAGTAATGCAAAGTCTATCCACCTCTGCCATCCTGATTCACAGAATCCTGTAACTCTTTACCCAATTTTATTGTTTTCATAACACCTACCAGGAGTATATTTGATAGTGTTTAGTGTCTGTCTACTCCGACTCTGTATTGTAAGCTCCCTGTCTACCTTGTTCATTGCTCTGTCTGCAGTGCCTAGAACACATTTACCAAACCAATGTGAGAATTAATGAATTAGTTCATGACAGAATAAGTAAATGAATGGAGGAAGGGAGTGGACTTTGATTCATCTCACTCAGCTTTCTTCTCTCCTTATGATTACCAGGGAACACTGAGCTTCCCTACTATCTCAGTTGGTAAGGAATCTGCCTGCAATGTGGAAGACCTGAGTTCAATCACTGGGTTGGGAAGATACCCTGGAGAAGGAAAAGGCTACCCACTCCAGTACTATGGCCTAGAAAATTCCATGGATCGTTTAGTCCATGGAGTCTCCAAGAGTCAGACATGACTGAGAGACTTTCACTTTCTCTCACCAGGGAACAGTAGCTTCCATATTCTTCCCTTCTTCTTGTCTTGGTTTTATTACCATTGAGAGGATGACTAAGCAAAATTAGTTTAAAAACTGGGATGAACTAAATCTCCTAGTGTTCAGTATTATGCTACCTAACTGACATGATTTTCAATCTTCATTTTCCAACTAAACATTCTCATAAGGTTAGTTAGCTGATATTAAAAATGAGCCAGGGGAATAAAAACCATGGACCCTATGTCGGTGCAGTTTCACACTTACGGATACCTGCCGCTTTGCTACAGGCAAACACACGAAAGAAGCCAGGGAATGTCAAAGATGTTTCAGAGTAAACCAACAACTGGTGGGTATTTCCCTAAGTGGACTTTTTCAGCTGTTCTCAAAGTTATGTTACATTTTTCCTTCTAATTTTCAAAGGCTTGAATTTTTTGACTCAAAGCAGTATTTGGGGAAAAGTGACAGTTACCAAATANAGCAAAATAATTCAATAATGAATTTACCAAAGTATATATAGTTCTTTCATTTTTCTTTGTTTTGCTAGATGAGACTCCAAATGCCTTTATTCTGTCCATAAAAATCAAATTCACTAATCACAGTAATTAAGGAGGCTATCTTTAAGGTATTAAAAAGTACAGTACAGGCTCAATCTCTTCCAAAAAACTTTCCAAATATGTTATTTCAAATAACCACACTGTTCAGTTGACATAGCGTCTTGTGGTTGTGATTCAGAGCACCTCACCTCTTTGTATATATAGATTTCACAAGTATTTTAAAATTTATTAGATTGTAGTCATACACATCATATGTACTAAACAAATCATCAAGAGTTGATCTTTCCTTCAGGTTACTCATGTCTCTTCAACCAGCAGCTGGAGGTGGTCCTCGACAACATACATGATTTCAAGCTGTGGTCGTGATTAAAACTCTGAAGATTTTAAGGGAAGAGTCACAGCTTCAAGGTACTACTTGAGTCCCTGTCTGGTGCTAGTCATCATCCCCTCGAGGACTCATTTCCAGCCACACAGCCTCCTTCCTGTTCTTTATCAAACATTACCTAAACTCACCACAAAGAGCCCTTTCTTAGTCACTTTAGCTAAAGTAATGCAAAGTCTATCCACCTCTGCCATCCTGATTCACAGAATCCTGTAACTCTTTACCCAATTTTATTGTTTTCATAACACCTACCAGGAGTATATTTGATAGTGTTTAGTGTCTGTCTACTCCGACTCTGTATTGTAAGCTCCCTGTCTACCTTGTTCATTGCTCTGTCTGCAGTGCCTAGAACACATTTACCAAACCAATGTGAGAATTAATGAATTAGTTCATGACAGAATAAGTAAATGAATGGAGGAAGGGAGTGGACTTTGATTCATCTCACTCAGCTTTCTTCTCTCCTTATGATTACCAGGGAACACTGAGCTTCCCTACTATCTCAGTTGGTAAGGAATCTGCCTGCAATGTGGAAGACCTGAGTTCAATCACTGGGTTGGGAAGATACCCTGGAGAAGGAAAAGGCTACCCACTCCAGTACTATGGCCTAGAAAATTCCATGGATCGTTTAGTCCATGGAGTCTCCAAGAGTCAGACATGACTGAGAGACTTTCACTTTCTCTCACCAGGGAACAGTAGCTTCCATATTCTTCCCTTCTTCTTGTCTTGGTTTTATTACCATTGAGAGGATGACTAAGCAAAATTAGTTTAAAAACTGGGATGAACTAAATCTCCTAGTGTTCAGTATTATGCTACCTAACTGACATGATTTTCAATCTTCATTTTCCAACTAAACATTCTCATAAGGTTAGTTAGCTGATATTAAAAATGAGCCAGGGGAATAAAAACCATGGACCCTATGTCGGTGCAGTTTCACACTTACGGATACCTGCCGCTTTGCTACAGGCAAACACACGAAAGAAGCCAGGGAATGTCAAAGATGTTTCAGAGTAAACCAACAACTGGTGGGTATTTCCCTAAGTGGACTTTTTCAGCTGTTCTCAAAGTTATGTTACATTTTTCCTTCTAATTTTCAAAGGCTTGAATTTTTTGACTCAAAGCAGTATTTGGGGAAAAGTGACAGTTACCAAATATAAGGGAGGCAAAAGTTTCATGTTTATACAATGGCAAGTAGAAAGACATATTTTTATATTTTCTTGTGTGAGTGAATTTTACCATTTCTTGTGGTGATATAGACATTAAGTGAGAAAGGGAAGTTGGCACTGGCCAGGTATAGATAGAAATGTACAACTAAGGATCAGGAGAGCTTCCCAGGTGGTGCAGTTTAAAGAATCCACCTGCCAACACAGGAGACACAAAAGATGTGAGTTCCATCCCTGAGTCAGAAAGATCCCCTGGAATAGGAACTAGCGACCTGTTCCAGTATTCTTGCCTGGAAAATTCCACGGACAGAGGAGCCTGGAGGGCTGCAGTCCATGGGGTTGCAAAGAGCTTGACACAACTGAGCAGCTGAACACACACACACACACACACACGGCTCAGGAACAGAATCACATATCTTTTCAGTTTTCAAATATTTCCTATATTTGAAATACCCAAATATTAATTATGACTGCTACATTGGAAAGATTGTGGTAAAGAATACCAGCTCAAACAAAGAAACAAAGAAAAAATATTTAAGGGTAAAAATAATAGATACATTATTATTATTGCTTTACTGAACAAAAAGAAATCTGATATTTTTCTTTGACATTTTAAGTTCTTATTTTTTCTTAGCTGTAGGTACAAAAGATATCCAGTCCAGAAACATGAGACCACGAGGCACCTTCATGGTGCCTCTCCTGGGAAAGTCAGTAATAAAGAGAGAGGGCTTGGAATGAAAATAGCAGAGATGAAGTCAGTAGTCAAAATATTATAGAAGCTAAAATATTGATTAGGTATAGTGATGAAGTTATCTAGCCTATAAGTTATGAATATCCATATATATTTCTGAATGTTAAAGCCATACATATTATAACTACAGCTGTGATGGTTTTGTAATAAAGTGTGTAATTTGTTTCAGTGCCTTATTTCATTGTCATAAGATATTATTCTTCACACAGAATCTGTACCTGTACCTTACTCAGGCTCTGTTGTTTTGCTTCCTGGATAGATTTACTTGAAATATACAAAAGGGAGGAACTAAAGAGATAAAAAGAAAGGAAGGAAGGGATGGAAGATGGGAGGGAGGAAAGAAGGAAGATTAAAAAGTTAGCATTTGAAAAACTTTTGGTTTATGAGGGAAACTAGTTAAACACATTTTTGGCAAGCTTTTCTAGTCAGTTTGATGAAGTAGCTTGATGCATATTTATCCATGGAGTTTCATTCTGTATAGAAATTTGCTATATAAATATTTGAAAAATCTCATAAAACTTTGACCTGGTAGCTCTTTCAAAGCCCTGTATGTGTAAGATTTACATTATTCTGGAAAGCAGAACATCATGACGCATGTATCAGNAATTTTGGTTTATGAGGAAAACTAGTTAAACGCATTTTTGGCAAGCTTTTCTAGTCAGTTTGATGAAGTAGCTGGATGCATATTTATCCATGGAGTTTCATTCTATATAGAAATTTGCTATATAAATATTTGAAAAATCTCATAAAACTTTGACCTGGTAGCTCTTTCAAAGCCCTGTATGTGCAAGATTTACATTATTCTGGAAAGCAGAACATCATGACGCATGTATCAGCTAAATATTGTATATACTCTGGTTGTTTTTTCTTATTGTAAAGAAATTTTATTTTCTTTTTAATTTTTTAAAGTTTACCCTAGAACCTATACTCACTTAGGTAAGCAATCTTTATATTATTTAGGACATAAGCTATCTATGAAAATATATATTCACATACAAAATCAACAGCACTATGTGACTGTACTTATTATTTTGCCATTAGTATGCACCACTGGGACTCACCATTGCTATCACATGCCAGGATTAAGTACCATATTCCCAGATCCCAGCTCCATTAGGAACACACAGACCCTTGTCACTCTAGGTCAGCTGTGAAAGTGAAGAAGGCACAAGTGCAGAGAGGCCAAAGAGGTCCCTCTCCCTAGGTAAAAGGTTTAATGCCATTTTTATCATACTTTTTAACCCAGCGATTTTGTCATAATCTCTGGGGAAGTTTCCCATTTACTTAATCAATTCTTTATCAGTTATGGTATCTACAATATGAAAGAATTCATTTATACAGAAGCTATTTGCTGATGACCTTTAAGCAAGGAGCTTCAAGTACTTTCTAGTTCTTTCCAAAGTCGGTAATACAACATTCTTGACTAGCCCTAAAATAATGGCAAAGGGAGTCAGTGTCTCTTTCCATTTGAAACAGCTATGTATGATCACAATACAGTATGGATTCTTTTCAACCTCAGGCTTCTATTGGCATCATATTCAAAGCATATGTAATCATAGAATTTATGTACAGGTCACAACAGTTTGGAGAGGAAAAGAAGGCATTGATAATATACCAAGAAAACAGGTGAGTAGATATATAGTTACTTAATTGTCTCATGATGCCACCAAAGAAAATTCTATTTTAACTAAAAACTGGTTTAGTTACTTTAAAAATGCACAGTTCAGGGGAAAGTCTGGTTGGGTAAACATAAGTTCACTAGGTCTGATGGGAGAAGCTGAGATGAGAAGAGGCTGTGTTAAATTTATGATTTTCTCTTTAAAACTTTTTTCTTTGCATTAAGTGTAACAAAATCTTATAATTTCTAGAAATATTGCTGTTTTGTTTTTTCTTTGCTCAAAATAAATCTTAATTGCCTGTTGAGAAACATTTGTTAAGTTCTAGAATGTTCATTCATGCAGTCCTTACAATTGTTGAGAATTATTAATACTTTTTTATGTCCAGGCACAGTGACAAGAGCAAGAACCAAAAATACAAGTAAGATAAAGTGTTGCCCTCAAGATAAGAGCAGGAAAGACAATTATAAACAGTGTATTAAATATATAATGGTTAAAAACTGACACAGAATATTATGGAAGTTTCCTGCAGGAGGCAGTGACTGGCTGGCACATTTGCATTCTGTAATGTGTGATATTAAGAGACTCAGATAGACATGGTCTTTCCCAACAGAACTGATGACCAGAATCTGACTTATATGAGGAGTGGAGACAGAGGACAGAAACAGCTATAAACTAGGTATTGAACACATGAAAATTTTAAGGAGTTGCCAGCAGAGAAGATTTTCTCTTTAAAGTATATAAAACAGATTGTTTTTAAAAAATGGACACAGAGTCTTTGCTTTCCAATGTATTTCACAACTCCTTGAATTTGAGCTAGCTTATTGACTTCCCAGACAAATAGTGATGGGAGAAGCAAGGTTGTTCAAATTTTAAATCTGGGATTGAAGAGAACTTACATACTTCCTCTTGCTCTAAATAGCCTCTCAGAGGATGAAATCCTACATGGAAAGAATGTGTGCACCCTAGCCAACAACGAGCTATCTCTCTGCTGACCAGCACTGACTGCAGAATTAGGAGCAAGTCCAGCAGAGACAAAAAAATGTCCACCTGAACCCAGCACAAACTGCCAAACTGCAGTCATAAATTATATAAATAGGCAATTGTTTTAAGCCACTTAGTTTTCTGAGTAGTTTGTCACTCAGTAAAAACTAACTTCTGTATAAGTGCACACACACTGTCATGTGTATATGTGTATATAATATATGCATATACCGATAGGTATATATGTTTACATAAATAATACAGTATGGGGATTTCTCTGGTGGTCCAGTGGTTAAGAGTTTGCCTAGCTAGGCAAGGGATGTGAGTTCAGTCCCTGGTCAGGGAACTAAGATCCCACATAACATGGATCAACTAAACCTAAGCACACCAACTACTCCAGAGCCCGTATTCCCTGGAGCATTTGTGCCACAACTAGAGAGCATGCGTGCTGCAGAAAAGATCGTGCAAGAAACTAAGACTTGATGCTGCTAAATGAATACATTTTTAAAAATAATACATGACTATGGTCATGTGTATATATTGTAGGTTTATATGTGCATATATATTACATATACATATATTTAAGTAGACAGGTATGTGTATACAAATGCATATGGATATATGGCTTTGTTTATGTATACCAACATATGTACACATACCCTATGTATATAGAAAATGGGCTGCTTCCCAGGTGGCTCAGTGGTAAAAAAATCTGCCTTCCAATGCAGGAGACACAGGAGATGTGAGTTTGATCCCTGGGTCAAGAAGATCCCCTGCAGAAGAAAATGGCAACTCATTCCAGTATTCTTGCCTGAAAAATTCCATGGACAGAGAAGCCTGGCGGACTGCAGTCCACAGGGTCTCAAAGAGTCAGCCATAACTGAGCCTCCAAGGGATCTTCTCAACCCAGGAACTGAACCTGGGTCTTTAAGTCTAATGCATCCGCAGGCAGGTTCTTTACCACTAGCGCCACCTGGGAAGCTCCCAGTGTTCGTCTCTCAGTCGTATCTCACTCTTTGCCACCCCGTGGACTGCAGTCAGCCACGCTCCTCTCTCCATGGACTTCTCCAGGCAAGAATACCTGAGTGGGTGTTCATTCCCTTCTTCAAGAGATCTTCCCAACCCAGGAATCAAACCCTGTTCTCCTGCATTCGTGCAGGCAGATTCTTTACTGTCTGAGCCAGCAGGGAAGAGTCACATAACACACACACATATAGAAATACACACATATACAAACTACTATTGTATTTTTTTAAAATCTTTACTCAAAATTACGCTTATAAAATGACAAATTATAAGATTTTTGTAATTCTTTTATAATTATAAATTATGTAACAAATGGTTAATTTGCTGTTTGACCATGTGATTCCCAAGCTCTTTCAGACTCCTTTTTCCAAAGGATCTGATTGGTTCTGATAAAACCAACTGAATCTCAAGGAAAAATCTCATGAATTTTAACATGACTCCCAAGGCTTACATTGACTTTCTTATTGCAACTCACTGAGAAGAGCTTTCACCAAACATTTGCATCTTGCAAAACAGATTAGAGAGGTGACAGAAGTATTTCTTATGTTGGCTATGTGTTCCTGCTATTGGATTGTTGGTACACGAGGAATAACTGGGCACTGGGCACTGTTGCCCCAGCTGATGCAAAATAGTGCCAACCTTGCTATTAAAGGAGAGGAAAGGGAAAAGTGGGGAGAAAATGGGAATATTGGCACGGGGGTCCTTTGGATAGCTTGGTTTGTTTATTTTCTCTTCTAGAAATTTAATGGGAAGAATTTGCTTTTATATATTTAAATAACCTATGATATATTTAGGTTAACATGTATTTCTTTAAAAATTGTGTTGCTTGTCTGTAAATTTCTTTGATTAGCATATCCAAACTATATCATTTGAAGGAATTTGAAATTTGACTGGAAATCTAAGGAGAAGAGAGAAGAGAAAAATATATAGAAATATCACACATATATGAATTTACCCTAGATTAGGCACTTCATATATGTTCTAACTTGAGAGTAAATGAATCAGAGTTAATCAATACCATAAAATTGGGTATTTCTGAGACTGACCTAAAGACAAAAAAGAAACACTAAAACATAAATCAATAAATAAAAAGTGAAATATTGGAATTATGAATAATAGTCTCAAACCCACTTCCCTTCTTAGTCTGTCCTCTCACTCCACAAATTTACTTTTTGCCCATAAATTTGTTAGCTGGTGTCAATGATCCTTGAATGTTTATTTTTTAACCAGAAATCTCTTCTGACCTCCATGCTTATATATCCATTTGAATGTGTCACCTTTAAATGTTATGACATTGCAAACTCACTAAGTTATTAATTGAAATTGTCATCTTCACATCTAGATTGGAATTTTTGCTTTTATTGGTGAATGACCCTGGCATCTATCCATTCCTGTGAGTCAAAGACCCAGGCATCATTTGTGATACTAAGCTTTTCCTTACTCTAGATCCAACATTTTTTAGGTCTTATCCAATTTACTCCCTAAAACTTCTGAAACACACTCATTTCTCTCCATTTCCATTGCCATCTGCCAAGTTCAACTTCTATTATGTCACATCTGACTTACTTCAATGGGCTCCAGTTTTTCTTTCCAAATTCACTCTTACTCCTTACCCTGCTTCTCCACTGCAGCTAGAGTGATCTTGTACAAACACAAATATAATCTTCCACCAAGACAAAACTATTTATTATGTTCTAGAAGGTTTCACATGAAGTGAAACTTGCTGACTTCTCTCACCTGTTTATCACCACTGAATTCAGATGTTGAGGTGATAGAGGCAAGGTGGAGAGTGAAATAAGCCTGCAGTCTGTTCACTGATATATTTGATTCTAGGTATGACACTCCTCTTTCCTCTTGTTGCTCTGCATATCTTGCTCACCTTGCTCTACCCATCTCTCATTATCCTCCCCCTGTTAACTCCGAGGCATTTTTAAGACTTATGGAAATGTGATTTCCTCTGGAACCCTTTTCTTGACCACATTCCAAGTTAGTAAGGTCATCCTGTTTAACTGTATTATTCCTATTACTTTTCCTTTAAAATGTTGTCATAATTTGCAATTATATACTTTTAAAATTTGTTAGATCAATCTCTCTAGATTAATGCTGACCAATATGTTAGTCACCACTCACACATGACTATATAAATGTAATCTAACTGAAATTAAAAAAAAAAAATTCCCCAATCATGTTAGCCGGGTTTCAAGAGCTTCATACTGTTAAATAAAAATCATTCAGTTCAGTTCAGCTCAGTCATGTCTGATTCTTTGTGACCCCATGGTCACATCCTTCACCAGTTCCCAGAGCTTGGTCAAACTCATGTCTGTCAAGTTGGAGATGCCATGCAATCATCTCATCCTCTGTTGTCCACTTCTCTCTCTCTTTCAATCTTTCCCAGCATTAGGGTCTTTTCCAATGAGTCCATTCTTTGCATCAGGTGGCAAAAGTATTGGAGCTTCAGCTCCAGCATCAGTCCTTCCAATGGGTATTTAAGACAGATGTCCTTTACGATTGACTGGTTTGAACTTGGAGTCCAAGGGACTTATTAGAGTCTTCTACAACATCACAGTTCAAAAACATCAATTCTTTTGATGCTTAAAGAAACCACCAGGTTTCTTTATGGTCCGACTCTCACACCCATACAAGATTATTGGAGAAACCATAGCTTTGACTAGATGGACCTTTGTTAAAAAAGAAATATCTCTGCTTTTTAATATACTGTTGAGGTTGTTCTAAGCTTTACTTCCAAGGAGAAGCTTCTTTTAATTTCATGGCTACAGTCACCATCTGCACTGATTTTGGAGCACACAAAATAAAGTCTGTCACTCTTTCCATTGTTTCCCAGTCTATTTGCCATAAAGTGATGGGACCAGATGCCATGATCTTCATTTTTTGATTGTTGAGTTTTAAGCCAGCTTTTCACTGTCCTCTTTCACTTTAATCAAGAGGTTCTTTACTTCCTCTTCACTTTCTTACATAAGGATGGTGTCATCTGCCTATCTGAGGTTATTGATATTGATTCCAGTATGTGCTGCATCCAATGTGGCATTTTGCATGATGTACTGTTCATATAAGTTGAACAAACAGGATGACAATATACAGCCTTCATGTACTCCTTTCCCAATTAGGAACCAGTCTGTTGTTTCATGTCCAGTCCTAACTGTTGTTTCCTGACCTGCATACAGATTTCTCCGGAGGTAGGTAAGATGGTCTGGTATTCCCATTTCTTTAAGAATTTTCCACAGTTTGTTGTGATCCACACAGTCAAAGGCTTTGGCATAGTCAATAAAGTAGAAGTAGATGTTTTTCTGAAACTCTCTTGCTTTTTCCATGATCCAACGGATGTTGGCAATTTGATCTCTGGTTCCTCTGCCTTTTCTAAATCCAGCTTGAATATCTGGAAGTTCTCTGTGTACTGTTTAAGCCATTGGGAATTTTGAGCATTACTTTACTAGTGTGTGAGATGAGTGCAAATGTGCAGTTCTTTGAATATTCTTTGGCATTTGCCTTTCTTTGGGATTGGAATGAAAACTGACAATTTGCAGTCCTATGGCCACTGCTGTGTGTTCCAGATTTTCTGGCATATTGAGTGAAGCATTTTAACAGCATCACATTTTAGGATTTTAAATAACATGAATTCCATCACCTCCACTAGTTTTGTTTGTATTGACGCTTCCTAAGTATTCTTGCAGAGAAGGCAATGGCACCCCACTCCAGTACTCTAGCCTGGAAAATCCCATGGATGGAGGAGCCTGATAGGCTACAGTTCATGGGGTCGCTGAGTTGGATACAACTGAGCGACTTCACTTTCACTTTTCCCTTTCATGCATTGGAGAAGGAAATGGCAACCCACTCCAGTGTTCTTGCCTGGAGAATCCCAGGGACAGGGAGCCTGGTGGGCTGCCGCCTACAGGTCGCACAGAGTTGGACATGACTGAAGTGACTTAGCAGCAGCAGCAGCAGCAGCAAGTATTCTTGCCTTGAGAACCCCATGAAAAGTATGAAAAGGCAAAGAAATAGGACACTGAAAGATGAACTCCTTAGGTCAGTAGGTGCCCAATATGCTACTGGAGATCAGTGGAGAAATAATTCCAGAAAGAATGAAGAGATTGAGCCAAAGCAAAGACAACAGCCAGTTGTGGATGTGACTGGTGATGGAAGCAAGATCTGGTGCTGCAAAGAGGAATATTACATAGAAACCTGGAATGATAGGTCCATGAATCAAGGCAAATTGGAAGTGGTTAAACAGGAGACAGCAAAAGTGAACATCGACATTTTAGGAATCAGTGAACTAAAATGGACTGGAATGGGTGAATTTAACTCAGATGACTATTATATCTACTACTGTGGGCAAGAATACCTTAGAAGAGACAGAGTAGCCATCATGGTCAACAAAAGAGTTGAAATGCAGTACTTGGATGCAGTCTCAAAAATGACAGAATGATCTCTATTAGTTTCCAAGGCAAACCATTCAATATCATGGTAATCTAAGCCTATGAGCTGATCAGTAATGCTGAAGAAGCTGAAGTTGAGCAGTTCTGTGAGACTTACAAGACCTCTTAGAACTAATATTCAAAAAAGATATCCTTTTCTTTATAGGGGACGGGATGCAAAAGTAGGAAGTCAAGAAACACCTGGACTAACTGGCAAATTTGGCCTTGGACTACAGAATGAAGCAGGGCAAAGGTTCATAGAGTTTTGCCAAGAGAATGCACTGGTAATAGCAAACACCCTCTTCCAAAAACACAAGAGAGGACTTGACACATGGACATCACCAGATGGTCAACACTGAAATCAGACTGATTATATTCTTTGCAGCCAAAATGGAGAAGCTCTATACAGTCAGCAAGAACAAGACCGGGAGCTGACTGTGGCTCAGATCATGAACTCCTTATTGCCAAATTCAGACTGAAATTGAAGCAAGTATGGAAAACCACTAGACCATTCAGGTATGACCTAAAACAAATCCCTTACAATTGATTATACAGTGGAAATAACGAATAGGTTGAAGGGATTAGATCTGACAGACATATTGCCTTATGAACTACGGACAAATGTTTGTGGTACAGGAGACAGGGATCAAGACCATCCCCAATAAAAAGAAACGCAAAAAAGCAAAATGGCTGTCTGAGAAGGCCTTACAAATAGCTGTGAAATGAAAAGAAGTGAAAAACAAAGATAAAAAGGAAAGATATACTCATTTGAATGCAGGGATCCAAAGAATAGCAAGGAGAGATAAGAAAGCCTTCCTCAGTGATCAGTGCAAAGAAATAGAGAAAAACAATAGAATGGGGAAGACTAGAGATTTCAAGATAATTAAAGACATCAAGGGAATATTTTACGCAAAGATGGGCTCAATAAAGGACAGAAATGGCATATGGACCTAACAGAAGCGGAAGATATTAAGAAGAGATGGCAAGAATACACAGAAGAACTGTACAAAAAAGATCTTCATGACCCAGATAATTGAGATGGTGTGATCAATCACCGAGGGCCAGACATCCTGAAATGTGAACTCAAGTGGGCCTTAGGAAGCATCACTACAAACAAACCTACTGGAGGTGATGGAATTCCAGTTGAGCTGTTTCAAATCCTGAAAGATGATGCTGTGAAAGTGCTGCATTCAATATGCCAGCAAATTTGGAAAACTCAGCAATGGCCACAGGACTGGAAAAAGGTCAGTTTTCATTCCAAGCCCAAAGAAAGGCCTTGCCAAAGAATGTTCAAACTACTGCACAACTGCACTCATCTCACATGCTACAAAGGAATGCTCAAATTCTCAAAGCCAGGCTTCAGTAATAGGTGAACTATGAAATTCCAGATGTTCATGCTGGATTTAGGAAAGGTAGAGGAACCAGAAATCAAATTACCAACATCCACTGGATCATTGAAAAAGCAAGAGAGCTCCAGAAATATATCTATGTGCCTTATTGACTATGTTAAAGCCTTTGACTGTTTGGATCACAATAAACTGTGGAAAATTCTGAAAACAATGGGAATATTTGACCTGCCTCTTGAGAAATCTGTATGCAGGTCAGGAAGCAACAGTTAGAACTGGATGTGGAACCACAGACTGGTTCCAAATAGGAAAGGATATATGTCAAGGCTGTATATTGTCACCTTGCTTATTTAATTTATATGCAGAGTACATCATAAGAAATGCTGGGCTAGAAGAAGCACAAGCTGGAGTCAAGATTGCTGGGGAAAATATCAATAACCTCAGATATGCAGATGACACCACCCTTCTGGCAGAAAGTGAAGAGGAACTAAAGAGCCTATTGATGAAAGTGAAAGAGGAGAGTGAGAAAGTTGGCTTAAAGCTCAAAATTCAGAAAACTAAGCTCATGGCATCTGGTCCCATCACTTCATGGCAAATAGATGGGGAAACAGTGGCAGACTTTATTTTTTGGGGCTCCGAAATCACTGCAGATGGTGACTGCAGCCAT
Source organism: Raphicerus campestris (assembly GCA_006410735.1). Lineage (NCBI taxonomy): Eukaryota > Metazoa > Chordata > Mammalia > Artiodactyla > Bovidae > Raphicerus > Raphicerus campestris. The sequence continues at coordinate 2,546,854 of SJYW01031058.1, read as the reverse complement.
GAAATTAAACCAATACAATATTGTAAAGTAATTAACCTCCAATTAAGATAAATGAATTTATATATATATTTTTAAAAGCCATAATAAATAAAATTAAATTAAAAGATTTTTTAAAATGTGCTTACTCCTTGGAAGGAAAGTTATGACCAACCTAGACAGCATATTAAAAAGCCGAGACATTACTTTACCAATAAATGTCTGTCTAGTCAATGTTATGGTTTTGCCAGTAGTCATGTATAGATGTGAGAGTTGGACTACAAAGCTGAGTACTGAAAAATTGATGCTTTTGAACTGTGGTGTTGGAGAAGACTCTCAAGAGTCCCTTAGACTGCAAGAAGATCCAACCAGTTCATCCTAAAGGAAGTCAGTCCTGGATGTTCATTAGAAGGACTGATGTTGAAGCTGAAACTCCAATACTTTGTTCACTTGCTGTGAAGAACTGACTCATTTGATAAGACCCTGATGTTAGGAAAGATTGGAGGTGGGAGGAGGAGAAGGGGNAAAAGCAGAGACATTACTTTACCAATAAATGTCTGTCTAGTCAATGTTATGGTTTTGCCAGTAGTCATGTATAGATGTGAGAGTTGGACTACAAAGCTGAGTACTGAAAAATTGATGCTTTTGAACTGTGGTGTTGGAGAAGACTCTCAAGAGTCCCTTAGACTGCAAGAAGATCCAACCAGTTCATCCTAAAGGAAGTCAGTCCTGGATGTTCATTAGAAGGACTGATGTTGAAGCTGAAACTCCAATACTTTGTTCACTTGCTGTGAAGAACTGACTCATTTGATAAGACCCTGATGTTAGAAAAGATTGGAGGTGGGAGGAGGAGAAGGGGACAACAGAGGAAGAGATGGTTGGATGGCATCACCAACTCAATGGACATGAGTTTGGTTAAATTCTGGAAGTTGGCGATGGACAGCAAGGCCTGATGTGCTACATTCCATGGGGTTGCAGAGAGTCAGACACGACTGATCAACTGAACTGAACTGAAGGCCCACTTGACTTCATATATCAGGATGTCTGGTTCTAGGTGAGTGATCACACTATTTTAGTTATCTGGGTCATTAAGATATTTTTTGAATAGTTCTGGGTATTTTTGCAACTTCTTCTTAATATCTCTGCTTCTGTTAGGTCCATACTGTTTCTGTCCTTTATTGTGTCCATCTTTGCATGAGATGTTCCCTTGGTATCTCTTTTTTTTTTTTTAGAAGATCTCTGCTGCTGCTGCTAATTCGCTTCAGTTGTGTCCGACTCTGTGCGATCCCATAGATAGCAGCCCACCAGGCTCCCCGCTCCCTGGGATTCTCCAGGTAAAAACAATGGAGTAGGTTGCCATTTCCTTCTCAAGACAGGAAAGTGAAAAGTGAAAGTGAAGTTGCTCTAGTCTTCCCCAATACATTGTTGTCCTCTTTTTCTTTGCAATGATCACTTACGAAGGCTTTTCTCTCTCCTTAATATTCTTGTTACCCTTATTCAGATTTTTCCTTTTCTCCTTTGCCTTTCATTTCTCTTATCTTCTCAGCTCTTTGTAAGGCCTCTTCAGAAAACTATTTTGCGATGGCAACTCAAGGTGATCAAATGTAACTCAAAGGATTAGAAACCCAATTAGATATTGAGGGTGATATAGAAAGTGGGGAACGATAGCTTACCAATTTAGTAGGATTTTGCTAAAATTTGACAATGCTGAGGGCTCCCTAAGTGGTGCAATGGTAAATACTCCTCCTGGCAATAGCACCCCACTCCAATACTCTTGTCTGGAAAATCCCATGGACAGAGGAGCCTGGAAGGCTGCAGTCCATGGGGTTGCTGAAGGTCAGACTGGACTGAGCGACTTCACTTTCACTTTTCGCTTTCATGCATTGGAGAAGGAAATGGCAACATCCCAGAGATGGGGAAGCCTGGTGGGCTGCCGTCTATGGGGTCACACAGAGTTGGACACGACTGAAGCGACTTAGCAGCAGCAGCAGCCACTGCCAATGCTGGAGATGTAAGAAATGCAGGTTCAATCCATGTGTTGGGAAGATGCTCTGGAGTAAGAAATGGTAACTCATTCCAGTATTCATGTCTGGAAAACTCCATGGACAGAGGAGCCTGGCAAGCTACTGTCCATGGGTCTCAAAGAGTCAGACATATCTGAGCAACTGAGCACACACACAGACAATTCACAGATGAACACGGAGGTTCATAAGCTGAGGACTTTGGAGAGTTTAGGGGAGGATGGGTACAGTTTGGTCAAGAAGAGAAGTTTTGTCAGTAAGCACATATTACTCGTTGCTACTGTGTTGGACAGTGTAGTTAATAAACATTTCCATTACTGCAGCAATTTCTATTTGGTAGCACAGATTTAGACCACGAGCTCTCTGAGAATGCAGTCAATACCTATTTGCTCAACATTAAAATCTGGTTCCTAGTAGATGCCCAATAAATATTGGTTGCTTATTATTAAAGGGAAAAAAGTCTTCTCCAGGCTTCAAGTTACTTATTTTCTCTTTTGAAATAATTTAATTAACATTCCTCTTGTTAGATTTGTTCAGTTCCTAAAAGATTAATGAATTGGCTCCTATAGTTATATCATCATGATTTAATGATTTAATATAACTGTCATTGATGGTCCTATCTTCAATTCAGTGTTGTCCAATAGCACACAGTTAAAATTTTCTTAAATCTGACTCTAGGCCATAATGATTTAGTAACATCTCAGGATTAAGAACCTCTGTCGTTTAAGGGCAAACAATTCTCCTCAGAGCTTCCTAAATCACAACTGCCTCTCTCTAAACTGCAGTATCACCTTTTTCTTGTGTAGATTGACTGTGGGCCAATTGGCTTTCATCCACATCGGTAAATCAACCATGCCCTGGTAAAGCTGACAGGTTGCAGGAGCCGCTAGAAACAAGGCCAGTGAAGCTCTGCTCAAGTCTCCCTGTTTATAACCTTGACTTAGTATTCCTTTCAGTCTGTGGCCTCTTCAGCAGAGACCTGAGGGTGGTTCCACCTGGAATTCTCATTTCTCTTTGATTTTTACTTCTACTTTCATCTCCATATCTAGAACTTTCCACAAAAACATTGAAGACTTTTAAAAAGCTGGAAAGAAAGACTTTTTTTTAATGATTGTGGGATCCAGATCTCTGACCGCTTTGAAATAAATTGAACTGTCAAGAAGGCTCTGAAGGGTTTATATCTGATCTACCACCTAAGGCTAAACACAGTCTGGCACCTTCAGTGGATTGATGTTAGAGCCATGGTAAACATTCTGAATGAACCTCAGAAATTCTCTGGGATGCCACAAAAATCTAAACAATTAGAGTGTATAAGATGCCAATTAAAGAAAAGACTAAATTTAGTGAATAAACTCTACATATTAGTACCATTAGAGAGTGTAAAGTTTCAGAAAGGAATTTTGGATGCATTTGCTACTTCTGCATAATATGGAAGCTATTTTTAAATCAGGTGTAAGTAAGATGTATTTATTTCCAGCAGGTCCTAAATTATCCTAAAATTAGCCTTCCATGATCTCCATAGGCAAAGCAATAGATGAACCGGACAGACTTAGGGAACCACAGGGCCACTCAAATAGAGAAAAGACAGTCATATTGAATTAACAGCTCTTGATAGCTATTTTTGCATAGTTTTTTGGGAGAGGAAAAAAAAAAACACTCGTAAGAAAATGAACTTTGGACAATCAGAATTCAAGAAATCTATAATTCTTTTGGATTAACACTGACTCAAAATTATCATTATAGTATAGATAAGATCAGAGTGCTTACAAAGTGTAAGATGAGCAGTTTACAAATCATAAAACTTTTGAATTCAGAGTCTAAAAAAATGGTTTGGGTTTGGGTTTTCGTGTCTTTTTTTGATATATCCTTGGTTACAAAGATTGAAAGTTAATATCAAAAGCAAGCTATCTGACACTTGTGGATCATTGTTTATAATTATCCATAGAATAAATATATCGTTTTCCTATATAATGCTATTCTATAGTGTTATAACATTCACCTCAATGAGGTTTGTAAAGTCCAAATGAAGCAACACTGATAACAAAGTAGAATTAGATGACTCTTAAATATTAAATACACTAAATATTGACTAGATCAAGCAGAAATCAGAGAAAGAGAAAGGTGAATCAACGAGTAAAACTTTGCTACCATTCAGCTAGTTACCACGTAACAATATGGTGCCATAAGAAGCTTGTTTCTTTGCTAACATTTTACATGAACTTCTAAGGCAGTTTACGGCTTCCCAGGTGGTGCAGTGGTAAACAATCTGCCCACCAAAGCAGGAGACACAAGAGACACGGGTAAGGCAGTATAGTCAAGAAAACGAACTTCTCAATCATCCGACATCAGCTTTAAACTTTCTTTCTGCAGCTAACTCTATAAATGACACAAACATTCTCACTGTTCCTGTCTATAAAATAAGGCTACTCATTTTTCAGGGTAATAATTGTTAAGACTTAAGTAAGGTGTTTCACATAAAAGCACCTATCACATTGTTGGTTCATAATTGGTACTCACCAAGTGAAAGCTTTATGTCTAAGAGAGAATTGTTTTTTAATTGGAAAATTAATAGATAAAATGAGCATGGTTTATGATCACGACTCCTGAATAAAGTTAGCTAACATATTTTAAAAATACTTTAGGATCAGAGGAAATGTACCATATTCATCAGCCCCTCACATTCAACAAATTTTGTCAGTATCTGGATATTTCTATAGAAACAGACCAAATATATGCTTCTTTAAAATTGATTTTATTCTAGTTGTCATCTGGGTGTTTGAAATTATGAAGAAATGATTTAGTAGCAAAGATATATCAAATACAAATGACAATAAGGACAACTGTAAGACTGAGGAATATTTTCCAATTTTAATGAAAATATTTCTGGATTCAGTTTACTTTTTCAAAGCATGAAATCATGGCTTATAAAAGTATTTGGGAAAGGCTAGAGACAAAGCAAAAATTTTGTTCTATGATATCTTCATTACAGTGTGTGAAAGTAAAAGTGAAGTTGCTCAATCATATCTGACTTTTTGCTATCCCATGAACTATAAGTCTACTAGGCTCCTCTATCCATGGGATTTTCCAGGCAAGGACATTGCAGTGGGTTGCCATTTCCTTCTCCAGGGGATCTTCCTAAGCTAGGGACTGAACTCGGGTCTCCCACATGGTAGGCAGATGCTTTACCGTCTTAGCCACGAGGGAAATCTAGTGTGTGCACGCATGCTAAGTCGCCCACTCACATCCAACTCTTTGCAACCCCATTGACTGTAGCTGCCAGGCTCCTCTGTCCACGGGATTCTCCAGGCAAGAATACTGGAGTAGGTTGCCATGCCTTTCTCCAGGGGATCTTCCCAAAACAGGGATCAAACCTAGGTCTCCTGTGTCTCCTGCATTGGCAGGCAGGTTCTTTACCACTAGCATCACCTGGGAAGCCTGATATCTTCATTAGCTGTATAAAATGACTGAAGCATAGGTGTCATTTTTTTTTTTTGCACTGTCCATTTTTAAAGTATGTACTGAGGAAAGATAATGAATATTTAGCAACAGTTTGAGAATAACTTCCAAACAGATGAATGTTTGTGTATATATAAATACTTAAAATTTTATATACGATAGATGCAGTTAGTCTTTGCCACTGTCCTGGTATACTTAGTAAATCTGTATTTCATATATTTCTTGATAGAGGCATATTACATTTCCAAAAGTTTAGAACCCAACTTTCAGACATTGCATAAAAAGTGAATTACAGCAGACATTATCTGTGTTGAAAAACCAATGTACCGCATCATCTAATTTCATAAAAATATAGTATGTGCCAGATTGCTGAGAAAATAGTTTTGCAAAAGCACACAAACTAATATTGTTACCAAAAAAGAAAATGGTTCTTTTTGACTTTCCTTCTTATCAAAAGACCCCAACTCAAACAGGACAAGTTTTTGGCAGAAGATTCATTTGTGTTTTCTAAATGAAGCCACTCTATTCTCTGTGCCAACTATTCTCTATTCTTTACTTGGTAACTAAAGAAATCCAAGTGCATTTTATGGTTTAAAAAGAAACATTGCTACTGGCTTGGGACCTTGCCCACCAAATATTGGCTTGGAGTTCATTTCGTCAGTCATTGGTATACCCAGAAAACAAAGGAATGATGGGCAACAGGAATGCCAACAGACAGCTATTGGGGCACAATTCTAATTTAAAACTAGTCTTGACTAGTTTCCCTTTCTCTCTCTCTCTTCTTTTTTGTCTGTTAGGCTTAGAATGATCTAAATCTGTTTCCTTCTGGCTGTCAGTCTCCACATATCCACCTTTCCTGCCAATGCAGTGTCATCCATCTAGAACTCTGGGTTTTTTGGTTTCTTGCTTTCAATCTCTAATTTATTAAGCCAATTTTCCACTTTTCCAAGACTCCCACACCTATCACTCTGCCATTTACTGCTGATGTGGAACTCTGTCAAATATGTTTTCAAAATGCAAGCGCTTTATGAGAATTTGTGCAGTTGTTTACAAAAAGTTCTTTTTTAATTTTATCAACAAAATAATTACTTTTTTATGGCTTCCCCTAGAGCCATAGATTTTAAAGGTGAATAGAGTAAGTATTTACTCTATTCTAAAGATGAACAGAGCAAATATGAGGTCTACAGGCTAGATTCTAAAATCAGAAGAATAATAATTGTATGTTTTTATACTTGAGGTGAATAAATAGCTAACATTATCAGAAAACATATTTTATATATTATAAGATTTGCTCAATTCATAAAATACTAGAAAGGCTTGGCATTCATTCAGTTTTCCTATGCAGAGGGAAAATACCATATTGCTTTTTTTTATTAAAAAAAAAACAGGTAAACGTTTTCCACATGTTAAAGGCTCAACAAACTACAGAAAAAATTAGCATATGTTCTCTAGAATAGGGAATTGCTGAATATTACCAAATGTAAAATAGAGAATGACTGAAAATTAGTAAACACAGATTAAAAATATAAAAATAAGCCAGGGAAGATGGCTTCCACCTATGGGTCACCTAGGGAAGGCAGGAGGATGCATTGAGCCCACAAGTTCTAGGCTGTATCTGCACTAAGTTAAGTGTTAATATGCTGACCTCCCAGCAATGTGAACATTAAAATAATTTTGATTTGAATTGATTTATTATTAAATACAATAATATATTTGATGCGGCAAAGCAGGGTCCTGATAATAGAATAAAGACCATCATTTTGGGGCTTACACAATTAATAAATCATATTTAATCTCCTTTTCCCCTTGAAAAATAAACTTGAACCAAAGGCCTTGAAAAGTTATTGAGGTAAACAATACCATCAGGCAAAAAAACATTCAATTCCATTATACTATTGAAAAGGTAGTAAAAAATAAAGCAAATTACAATCTTATATTTTAACTCCTTCATTATCTATTATTACATTTAAAAAATGTCCCCCAGATTTTGTTCTAAGCACATGCAAGAGTGTTTTACAGTAGAAAAAAACTACCACATTTAAGTCAGTTTGGGAAATGCTGCATGTAATGTCTCTGTCTTGACATGCAGATTAGCATATTAATATGAACATATTTAGCTGTGTTGGGAGTGAAATTCCCCTCACATATTTTAGCACAGAATGCTTTTGGTAGCATTTTACCAGACTGTCTTCTGAAGAATACATATTGGGAAATGTTGGCTCGGCCTAAAGGTCCATCTTTCAGTTAGTAATTTGTCACTAATTTTAATTTCAAGAAAACTTTCTTTTCTGTGTCTTGTGTGTGCCATATAACAATAGTTATCTAGGATGCGTTTGCTTGAACAGGTAAAAGCAGGAATCGAAATTTCATAGCCTTAAATCATGGTTTATTTTTCCCTAGAAATTAAATAGGCTTTTTCTTTCACAGAAATTTCTTTTCACAGAAATTTTCCAAACCAATTTTTTTTATAATTTTTCATAAAGTATGAATAGATTATATTACAGAAAGACAAAGCAAGAATATTGAGCCTATACCAGTGATATACTATTTAAGTAAAGTAAAACTTACAACAAAGCAAATCTTAAATTTAAGTAATGCATAATTGCTATTATCCTAGAGTTCAGCATAAGTTATAAGTAGTCAAAGTGAATCACTGGAATTAAAAGGACTGTCTTGTTACATAATCAACTTTTGAAGTTCCTTTTTTTGAAGTCTTTAATATTACTTGAGCCACTCACACACACACATACACACATAACATATTATTGAGGGAATACTTTCTTACCCATTATTGAAAATTAATTATTTGCACTTACAAAGTCTCTCATATTTAAGGTAAAAAAGTAAAACTATCTAATCAGCAATCCGACTTTAGTAATCATTCATTTCTTGTTTCCCTAGGAGTCCCTGTTCTTAATGAGTGTTCTAGGTCTACCTTACCATACTTTCCATCATAGAAAGATTTAAGACTGAGGAACAAAGCTACTGTTTGGAGGCCACTGGGANCTATCTAATCAGCAATCCGACTTTAGTAATCATTCATTTCTTGTTTCCTTAGGAGTCCCTGTTCTTAATGAGTGTTCTAGGTCTACCTTACCATACTTTCCATCATAGAAAGATTTAAGACTGAGGAACAAAGCTACTGTTTGGAGGCCACTGGGATGAAGTTTATTATTCAGCCCTGTAATGGCAAGAGCTAGATGCTCCTTTTTTTTTTTTCTTTTAGTAAGGAGATATTTATTTAATAAAGAAATGGTAATAGATCTATTATTTAATAGATAATAAAGCCCTCTAACAATTTAGCTCAGCAACCCATACAGAGTGCCTGTTTTGTGCAGTTGTTCTATGCTAAAAATTTACAACTCTGGTCAAAGTGCTCCAAGAAATTTCCTTCATTCTTATTTCCAGATTTCCCCCACATTTTACCGATATCTTGTTTTGTCGATACCTTGGCAGGGATATATTTCATAGTAGATTATTTTTCTGTCATGAGTGTCCTTAAGATCTGTGTGTGGAACTTCTAAATGTTCACATTCTGTGCATGACATGAAACAACTTTGTTTTCTTTAATGAAGTGAGAAGGAAAACATCAGAGTACATGGAATCATATGACTAACGGAAACAGTAAAGAGATCCAGTTTCCCTTCTCTTCTGTTACAAAGTTGTCCCGCATCAGGAAGAGAACAAAAGTTGAAAGTAATTTTGAAAGGAGATTTCGTGAGTCAAGGAAACCTCCTAAAAACACCAATAGTTTCACAAAGTGATGACAAGACAGAGAAAGAGAAAGATCAATAAGGAATGACGATGTCAAACCTACCTATAAAGTATTACCTATTCAAAAACAGTGAATGAAGTAAGTTATTTCACTTGTTTTTATTTCTCCTTGGCTAATTTTAAATCTAGTGAATCTTTTAAAAACATCTAAATTTAACATTTTATTACTGTTTCATTATTTGAATAAAGATTGCAAGTCTTTAATCTTGCTGGCTTGAAAACTAAATTATTTTCTAGAAGCTTTTTGAACAGAAGCAGTGTAACTCTGTTTCATGAAAAACATGATGCAGCAGAAAAGATAAAAGATTTACAGGGAATTTCTTTTTCCTCTTTTTGAAAGCTGATGCCTATGGCTTTCACTAACTGAAAATTTTCTTTATAAAAACAGACCTGTAGGCAGTCTATTTGCAGCCGCCAGCATTAACTGCACATTGTAACTTCCTGCATTTAGAAAAAATTTACTAAGAGATCAATGGGACTGGATGGTGACAATCTGAGGAAGGCTTCACTAATTTGTAATGACATGGGTGTGCAGAAAAACAAGTAATTACCTAGTCATTATCTTTCATAGTTTCAAGTGATATCCCTGAACTATCATTATCCATGAATAAGAGAAAAATTTAATGGTCATTAACATTGAAACCACTTATGGTTTATTTTTACTGAAGTTTTTCAATATAGTAACTTTCATGAATTAGGGGTGTTGTGTGTGTGTGTGTGTGTGTGTATGTGTATAAAATTATGTCTATTGAAATTCCAATGCTAAACCCTAGAAAGTGTTATTTAACATTTGATTAGATGTTTAGTGATATTGCCTCCAAATATTTTGTCTGTTTATAAGTCTGCCTAAGATACCAGCCAGAGAAGGCAATGGCAACCCCCTCCAGCACTCTTGCCTGGAAAATCCCATAGACGGAGAAACCTGGTAGGCTGCAGTCCATGGGGTCTCGAAGAGTCAGACACGACTGAGCGACTTCACTTTCACTTTTCACTTTCACGCATTGGAGAAGGAAATTGCAACCCACTCCAGTCTTCTTGCCTGGAGAATCCCAAGGACGGGGAAGCCTAGTAGGCTGCCATCTTTGGGGTCACACAGAGTTGGACACAACTGAAGCAACTTAGCAGCAACAGCAACAGCAAGATACCAGCAATAATTGAATAAAGAGGTTGTACTATTTCACTTAGGGATTCCCAGGTGGCATAGTGGTAGTAAAAAATTCACCTGCCAATGCAGGAGATGCAAAAGACTCTGATTAGATCCCTGCATCCAGAAGATCTCCCTGAGTGGGAAATGACAACCCACTCCAGTATTCTTGCCTGGAAAATTCCATGGACACAGGAGCCTTGGCGGGCTACAGCCAATGGGTTTGCAGAGTCAGACTCTACTGAGCATACATACATGCACTATCATGCTTATGCTTAGGGAAAAGATTCTGTGTTATTTTTACTTTTACTATTTGTATTAAAGCTTCCTGAATTCCAAGAAAGAGAAGAGTTGAATTTGTTATCTGTCCAGGTCTATATCAATTTAAGCTCTGCATTACTAATACATTTCAAAATCTTCGAAGTAACACTATACAGCAACCATTTCCTTGCTGATATAGGCAAATTGATTTTTTGTTGTTCTTAAGTCCAAATTGTCCTTTTCCATTATGTTCAGGTGAATAGCCTCTGAATTCCAGGTCAAAAACTGGAGTTTGGCTTCTACGGGAAAGAAGAGTATATAAAGAAGGATGTTTACTTTCTTCAGTTGGTGTAAGCGAATGATAAACTTTGAGTAAAAAGTCACAGTGTATTAATTTTATTTAATTAAATGAAAAGCAATTTTTCATCATACTTTTCTTTCTTTAGATCATATTACAAAGCTTATTTTTTAAATGAAAACAATCATTTTGTTAAAGTGGTAATGAATATTAGTACATTTAACTGAAAAAGTAATATTAAAAAACAAAAGAAAANATTTTATTTAATTAAATGAAAAGCAATTTTTCATCATACTTTTCTTTCTTTAGATCATATTACAAAGCTTATTTTTTAAATGAAAACAATCATTTTGTTAAAGTGGTAATGAATATTAGTACATTTAACTGAAAAAGTAATATTAAAAAACAAAAGAAAACACCTCTTACCACTCAAAAATAGCCACAGAAATGTTTTGGTGCAGTTCTTCCCAATCTGTTGTCTAGGAAAAAGGAGGCATCTCTATTCCCTCTGTGACAGCTGGAAAAATTCTTTATACCATATGGAAGCATATGAGTCACCCCCACCCCCTCCAGTCAGAAAAACCCCACTGGGGCCATTCACACTTGAAACAAACTCCAGCATTCTTTGCTCATCCCTCAGGGCCCTGCATGATTTAACTGAGTACTCACCCTCTGACCCCAGCTCTCTTAAAGGGAGTCGTGTGGGTATCTATTTGATAGTCCCAGAAACTAGACCATTAGTTCTTTATATCATGACCTCCAATATTCTAGTTTGGCATCATTTAAGATGATCAAATTATCTCCATTTTCCTTGGACTGCCCTCATTTTAAATCTGACAAGCTCACATTCCTGGAACTTACTCAGTTTTTGGCAGATAAGATATCCCTAGAATAAGGGTATTAATTATAATATTAGCATGTTGGTCATTTTAGATACATCAACCATTGAATAATATTTGTTCTTAAGTCCACAATTTTGTGCTTTACAGCACAACTTATTGATATTATATATTCCCCACTGATTTGGAACACTGTCATTACTAAAAGTTAAAATGAGAAATGATTGACACTGGTTTTTGAATATGCATTCTCATGCATTAATCTATATGTCTAAGTAAGTAATAAGACCATACTTTTTAAGTAATTGTGATTTTATGGTATTTAATGATACATAGGAATAGAAAGGTCCATCTCATTATTTTTACTTTCAATATGTTATTTTTGTTGATTTATTTTTCAGATATATTTCAAAACAATTTTTCAAATTATAAAAATGCCATATTGGAATATAAATTTGAATTAGAATGTATAGCTTAAGAAAAATGCTTATAGTTGTAATACTGAAATTCTCCATTCAGAACATATGCATATCCATGTAATTTTTCAGATTATCATGACTTTTAATAATGCAATTAGTAATAAGTTCAGAGCATTTTTACCTTTACTTTAGTTTTAATTGATTTCTCCTTAATCATTTTGAGTTGTTTTAGTGGGTAAAAAGCAGAGACATTACTTTGCCAACAATGGTCCTCTAGTCAAGGCTGTGTATTTTCCAGTAGTCATGTACAGGTGTGAGCATTGGACTCTAAAGAAAGCTGAGTGCCAAACAATTGATGCTTTTGAACTGTGGGGTTGGAGAAGACTCTTGAGAGTCCCTTGGACTGCAAGGAGATCCAACCAGTCCATCNTAATTTCTTTTAGGATTGACTAATTTGATCTCCTTGCTGTCTAAGGGAGTTTCAGGAGTCTTCTCCAGAATCACAGTTTGAGAGCATCAATTCTTTGGCAATCAGCCTTCTTTACGGTTCAGCTCTCATAACCATACATGACTCCTGGAAAAACCATAGCTTTGACTATATGGACCTTTGTTGGCAAAGTGATGTCTCTACTTTTGAATATGCTGTCAAGGCTTGTCATAGCTTTTCTTCCAAGGAGCAAGTGTCTGCCTGGGAAGCCATTAACTCAAAATGTCATGAAGTGCTATCTTGCTTTCTCTTTAACCTATACTACCTAATGAAACAACAACAACAACAACATTTCATTTTTGTGCAAACATTTTAAATTTTTACATTTATTTAAATTGATTTTCTTTATATTATAGGTTGGGGACCTTGGCTTCTCTTACTGAATCATGATCAAAAGCATTTGACTAAACTTTAAGTATAAGCATAATATACAATTGAATGTTTGCTGTAAATGAAGCATATATGTGTTATTATATGTTATTATGTATATATTATTCCCCAGAAATCCACGTGACTACCATCTTCCTCTCACTGAGCTCTCTGTTCATATATTACTTTCTGGAATAGCCTTACCCTAACTACCTCATTTAAAATTGCCACTAAATCCTCTTATACTTCTACTATTTTTTTTTTTGTCTTCTAATATTATTGACAACTTTATTTTGCTAATTGAATGTTATCTGTCTCTGAAAGTATGTTTTGTCTGTTTTGTTCACTTATACCTCTCCCATTCCCAGAACAGTGCCTGGTATAAAGTAGATGCTCAGTGAAAATTTGTAGAATGAATGAGATGATCCCAAAGTCTGATCAGAATTAAAATCTATAACGCACAGGAAGGACTTTCTGGCAGTGTTGGTTACTTGAGTGACAAGAAACTATGATGTCTCACTCAGCAATAGGTTTATAAAATAGCCTAGATTCTCATTCTTCTGAAATTATTTAGATATGGTCCCATTTAAAGATGGAACATTACTCAGTCTAGTGATTTCTTGGGTTCTTTAGAGAACNATGAATGAGATGATCCCAAAGTCTGATCAGAATTAAAATCTATAATGCACAGGAAGGACTTTCTGGCAGTGTTGGTTACTTGAGTGACAAGAAACTATGATGTCTTACTCAGCAATAGGTTTATAAAATAGCCTAGATTCTCATTCTTCTGAAATTGTTTAGATATGGTCCCATTTAAAGATGGAACATTACTCAGTCTAGTGATTTCTTGGGTTCTTTAGAGAACTCTCAAAGACTTCACAAAGAGGAGATATAAAGGGGCCAAATAGACGGAGTTTATGTCTCCACTCTGACTCTATTCAAGGACTGTGATTTTATCACCTCTGATTGAGATTGGGCCTGTGTGTGTTTGGGGCAGGGAAGCTGTGTCATAACATTTTATTTGAATAAAAGATACCTACTGCTAAAGTTTGGAACATTCTTGATGGCTCAGATGGTAAATAATCTGCCTGCAATGCAGGAGACCTGGGTTCAGTCCCTGCGTAAGGAAGATCCCTGGAGAAGGGAAAGGCTACCTATTCCATTCTTGCCTGGAGAATTCCATGGAGAGGGGCTATAATCCCTGGAGCACACAAAGAGTCGGACATGCCTGAGTGACTGACACTTTCATTTTCACTTTAGGTTGCTTAAAGCTTAAAATTCTATATTTTCTTC
>SJYW01031058.1:2505980-2520227 GCA_006410735.1 Raphicerus campestris | reverse complement strand
AAAAAAAAAACGTTTGCTTTGCTTGCTTGTTTTACCTTGAACTCCTGAGATTCTGAGAATGGGGCATGGGGTTGGAGGTAGAGGGTTTATGAAAATAATCTTTGAAAATCACCTTTAGTGTTAATTCATACCTTTGCTTCAAGTAGGTCAGTAACCACTTCCAGTTTAGACTCTGAATTATCCTTCCAGAATGCAGTCAGTCATACAAGACATGTGGGCAGCTGGTTGGTAGTAGTTGACAGTAGCGTCCAATAAAGGGTGCTCACCTAGTCCTCACACGTGAAGGAAAACTCCGAACTGTGAAAATGAACAAACCAGCTCATCATCTAGACTTTGAAAGTATATTTCTGACAAATTAATACAAATAAAAAAGAAATCCTATAAGGTAAGATTTTCAGGAAATAATTTACTAATGTCTTTGTAGGAAATTCATTTTCCAAATCGGTGTCAAAAATAAAAAGAATTAATCATAAAGGAAAAACTTTGCAAGAATCTTCACTGTGGTTTGAAATTAGAGCAAAATATCAGTGATCTTCATGAGGGTTTGAAAGAAAATAACAGTTCAAATCAGAATCAAAACCAAGTGCAAAAGAGTTCCAGGAGGACTTAAGCTTCTGTGACAAAGACGTCTCTATTCTAGCGAGACCTTGACTTAAGTTATCTCAGACTTTAGTTGTTATTTAATTGTATTGAAGTTACTTTTTCTCTAGAGAGTCCCAAGCATAAAGACATTGTAACAGTGACAGTATAGTGTTTGATTAGGAAATACAACAAGAAATATATATGCATATATAATATATAATATTATATAGAGATATCTATAAGAATCACTCTTCTACATAAGAGTCATAGCTGTCTTTAACACAGCTGTTATATCATTGAGGGCACCCTAAATGGAAAGCCCAACTAAAAGAGCAGAACTAGAAGAGAACATGAGTGTGAAAAATCACTTTCAAAAACCATGTTTGATGCTCATCATCAAGGTTTAGCTTCCAATTCATATAATGATTATAAAAGTAATTTTACTTTTAAACTGAAAAATAACCCAGTCTATTGACTAGTTTTCCATCCAAGAACACATCACATAAACCTTTTCCTAGAGAACACTCTTCTCAGTCTCTTAAAAATCCATCCATCAAGCTAACTGAGGGCATGAATAGCAGATGATCAATTTGAGAATATTTGAAATCAACACTGGGAATTTGCTCAGGAAGCTTTGTTAAGGAGTGAGGGTCTCCCAGCATCTCCAACAGCTGAAAGTAGAGATAGTCATCAAACCAAAGGGTAGTTTGATATTCATGTGGACTAAAAAGGATTTCCTCTCTCCTTCTTCTATACATATCAATTGCCAGGGGTGGGGAAGCAACAACAACCAGCTCCAACAGAGAGAATGGGGGAAATGCATTTGCTCTTATGTAAAGCACTTAATCTTCAAAAGGCCTGTTTTTCCAAAGACCTAAGATACTCAGTGAGAAGCTCCCACTTCTAAGTGCTCTGAATGAATATTTTTACCATGTTGTTTTCTAAAGTGCATTCCACGGACAATCATTATCACCTGGGAGCTTGCTTGAATGGCAGAATATCAGGCCCAAACTCAAAACTAATGAGTCAAAAATCCACATTTTTAACAAGATACTCATTGATTTCTACATATTAGAGCTTGAGACATATTAGGCTGTAGGACTATAAGCCCACTACTTTTTCTCTATTATTTTCTCATGTTTACCTGATTATTATATTTACCTGGGAACATGTAAAAACTCTCAAGCCCCACTGAAAGACTGAATCAGAATCTCCATATTTTTTTAAAGTGTCCCAGTTTCTTTTGACCCAAGTACGATTGGAAAGGCTTTGCTGGTAGCTCAGAATTAAAGAATCTGCCTGCCAAAGCAGGAGATGTGGGCTCAATCCCTCAGTTAGGAAGATCCCCTAAAGAAAGAAATGGCAACCTACTTCAATATTCTTGCCTGAGAAATCCTATGGATAGAAGAGCCTGGTGGGGTACAGTCCATGGGGTTCAAAAGAGTCAGACACAACTTAGTGACTAAACTACAGCAACATTTGGGAAATAGTTATTTCAGGCAGTTGTGAAAGGGCTGATTCCATGTTTGTATCCTATAAAAACCCAGTTGGCATACAATATAGATACTTTGTATTTATTTATGTAAATTTTACGTATATTTCAGTTCAGTTCAGTTGCTCAGTCATGTCCGACTCGTTGCGACCCCATGAATCACAGCATGCCAGGCCTCCCTGTTCATCACCATCTCCCGGAGTTCACTCAGACTCACGTCCATCGAGTCTGTGATGCCATCCAGCCATCTCATCCTCTGTCGTCCCCTTCTCCGTGGTAACAAAATCAATAAATGCCAAATGGAGAGAATAAGAAGAAATAAGGAGGTGGCAGCATTGGTAAGATGAACAATGAGAAGCGTAGCACTGGCCGTGTGCATGTGTTTGGGCCCATCCTTAACGACTTGCCTTCATAAACACACCTGTTCAAATCAGTGAACCAAATCCCTCTCCAGATGGCTGGGTACCTCCAAAGGTGTTTCAGATATAAAAGATTAAGACAGATTTCTTAATTTCAATCAACTGTACTGCCCTAATAAACACATAACCTAAAATTTTTGTTTGCTTGTGTTTTAGTCTGAGTGTCTGTATCAGGTTGGGCTCTCTAAGAAACAGATTTTGAATCTGAATTTATGTGCAAGATGTTCATTGGGGATATTCTCTGGTTCACCTAGGAATAGGCACAGGGAAGGTGAATCTAATGCAGTCACAAGAAGTCATACCAGAAAGGAGACTCAACTGAGAGCTGCCAGCCACGCACACTTTGCAGTTGGAGGAATAAATGCCTCAGTCCTGAAGGGGAATCCAGGCTGCACCTCACAGCATGTGATACAATGAAAGTCACTACAATGGTAACTAAATTTTCCATTTTTAAATCTTCAAGAGGCTATCATAAATGCCTTATGGCTGTCTTTATCTCAGAATCTTACTTAAAGTACAGTCAGTGGAATTCTGTTTGTATTCTCTACTTTCTCCTGCTGCTTGACACCTTTTAAATAAATTCTTCCACATATTGATTGTTTGAGGAATTGCAAAGTACAGAACGTCTTTTTGAAAAAGCCTGCTTTGTTAACAGGTGAAGGTTTTGTTTTATAGAGTCTAAAAAATCCCTTCAAAGGTGTCAGAAATTAACTAGGCTATTAACCAAAGTTCACATCATTTTCCTTAACTTAATTTTTTGTAAGATTATGCTTCATGTCATAATTTTCTGAAGGTGCTCACTTTCCTGATTGGCTTATTAATTTGTGTTTATTATAGAGGCTATGGTATAATGTTTTATCTTAATTAGTATTTTTATGCTTATGATTTTAAATATGTATATAGCCAGTTTTTATGCTATTTTCCTTTCTAACATAACCAAGGTTAAGTGTTTTCTTTTAACAAAGGAAATTTATATTCAAATTAAAAGTAATTACAGATGCTTTATCAAAAATAAAGCAATTGGTAGTTGTGTAAATAGACATCTCTGCAGTAATAAAATGCAGTCTGGTAACCTCTGAGTTTATGATTCTGATGATGTTTCTTCTATGGGAAAAAAATAACAAGTTTTATGTATAAAATATATTTGCTAACAAGGAAACATCCATCTTTAATTCCTAATGGTATCTTTCTTCCTTTGTTTTTCAGGAGATAAAGATGATTGGCCTTCCACCCATAGTATATCCAGAAAATAGATCCAAATTATATAAACAGATTGTAAAATGATGGGTATATTTTTTTTCTTTTTAACTCATTGTTTTCACAATGAATTGAGCAGTTTTCAAATTGTGCACATCACTAATATATATTAACTACCCTCTTTTTTGCTAGATATTATAAGTGCCAGAACTATGGAAAAATAAAAATAAAACAGAGTCCTGGTCCACCAGGGGTTCAAATTCTAGTGAACAATTTGTGTTGAGGTTCAGGAATTAGGAAAATCAAAAGAATTGAACAAATGTTCCATTTTCCATTTATTTGGGTTGTCAAGAAGCAGCTACTGCAGCAACTGTAACCTTAGAGAAATTTGTTTCAAAGAACAGATGAACAGTTCATTTAGATATCAAAATATTCACCCAAAATATAAATGTTTAAATCCACATTTAATTGAATAACAAAAAAGACAATGTATTTCATGATTTTTTAAAACTAAGAATATTGTTTTACTTCTGGCCTTAAGTTATATTCGAAGTGTTAGAAATCTGAGAGACAAACTAAGGAGAGGGGCCCTGATAGCACACTCTCATCAATGTTGAGCAGTGCCTGGTTCCTGGCAGATGTGAGTAAAGGAGAGACACTCGGAAGTTTTTAGTCCATTGAGCTTGCAAGGAACCAGTTGAGTCTGGATGGATTGTCTAGATTGCTAGGGGACACTTGTTGACATCCAATGTTGATGTTCAATGGCGTGTGTGTGTGTGTGTGTGTGTGTGTGTGTGTGTGTGTGTGTGTATTTGTACATGTGCACTCTATTCAGGGACCGACTGCAAGTCCCAGAATGTGGTGGTAGCTTTTGCTCTGGAAGGAATTGGCAATCTCCTGTCCAGCTGAGCACAGTTATCACTAACCATGAGTAGTTCTTTACTCCCGACAGAGGTAATCAGAAAATGGGTGGTGCAGGGATGTAGGCTTCAAGAACAAAGACATAAACCACATGATTCTAACACCCACTTCAGCTCCAAAGGACTGTGAATGAGTTCATCTCTTATTGAAAACTGAGCTAGGAGAATTTTCAACTCTCATTTGTAGCTCACATAGAATACTTGTTTATCTTACACTCCAGGTAAACCTTCTGACCTCCCCAGGGTTCTGAAGTGTCTGAAGCAAGAAACTCACATCCCTTTTACCCCTTCTCCCCTTGCCACCTGTCCTGTCATCACTCTCACCAATAGATTCCTTAGGTTATTCTTGTTATAAGATGGTTATAAGATGACTTCTAGGAAGGGAGTTCTTCCCTAACACAGCAATTCACAAGGAAGTAAGAGTACTCTTTAAGTTATGAGAAGACATTTGAGTGGAACACAGGTCCTGTGTATTTTAGGGGACTGATTTTTAGATATTCAAATGCCAAGTAAGATTTCTTCTAGAAAATAGATTTGGCTGAGAATGACCCTACCTTCAAAATAGTCCTTTTAGCCACTTTATAGAAGGAATACACAACTCTCTGCCATCTGAAATCTAGAGTTAAAATATTGACCTGAGGTATAAAAATCTTCTTGTGCTAGTCCAAGGGAAAATCACAACAATGGGTTTGAGGCAGATTCTTTTACAGATTAATCAAAGCTTACCATCTTTCAGAGTCTTATTCATATTTCTTTTAAAAATGAAAATGGCTAGGATTAAAAACAATTCATTTGGCCTGTTTTGGAATGCCCCAAATTCAAAGTAATATAAGTTATTGACACTGATTATTTTAAATATAAGTGGAATGTTTTCTAAAACAATTAAAAAATTCTAAATAGCACTGAATAAAGCCAAAGACATAAAAGTTTTATGTGATTTCTTTCAGATGTAATGTACTATATTTAGTAAGGTAGTTAAAAACTATTTTATCAAGATATAGAATTTTTATTCCATAGTCAAATCTCATCATATTTTATTTTCTCAAGTTTACAATGTTTTATCTTCCTATTATTAAAAACTAATCTTATTTAAAGCTATAAGTAAGGCCTTTACATGTCAGCTTCAGTTCAGTTCAATTCAGTTGCTCAGTCGTGTCTGATTCTTTGTGACCCCATGAATTGAAGCACACCAGGCCTCCCTGTCTATCACCAACTTCCAGAGTTCACCTAAACTCATGTCTGTTGAGTCGGTGATGCCATCCAGCCATCTCATCTTCTTTCATCACTTTCTCCTCCTTCCCCAAATCCCTCTCAGCATCAGAGTCTTTTCCAATGAGTCAACTCTTCGCATGAGGTGGCCAAAGTATTGGAGTTTCAGCTTTAACATCATTCCTTCCAAAGAACACCCAGGACTGATCTCCTTTATAATGGATTGGTTGGATCTCCTTACAGTCCAAGGGAATCGCAAAAGTCTTTTCCAAAACCACAGTTCAAAAGCATCAATTCTTCAGTGCTCAGCTTTCTTCACAGTCCAACTCTCACATCCATACATGACCACTGGAAAAACCACAGCCTTGAGTAGATGGACCTTTGTTGGCAAAGTAATGTCTCTGCTCTTGAATATGCTTTCTAGGTTGGTCATAACTTTCCTTCCAAGGAGTAAGCATCTTTTAATTTCATGGCTGCAGTCACCATAGCAGTGGTTTTGATGCCCCCCAAAATAAAAGTCTGACACTGTTCCCATTGTTTCCCTATCTATTTCCCATGAAGTGATGGGATCAGATGCCATGATCTTCATTTTCTGAAGGTTGAGCTTTAAGCCAACTTTTTCACTCTCCTCTTTCACTCTCATCAAGAGGCTTTTTAGTTCCTCTTCACTTTCTGCCATAAGGGTGGTGTCATCTGCGTATCTGAGGTTATTGATATTTCTCCCGGCAATCTTGATTCCAGCTTGTGTTTCTTCCAGCCCAGCATTTCTCATGATGGACTCTGCATATAAGTTAAATAAGCAGGGTGACAATATACAGCCTTGACGGACTCCTTTTCCTATTTGGAACCAGTCTGTTGTTCCATGTCCAGTTCTAACTGTTGCTTCCTGACCTGCATATAGGTTTCTCAAGAAGCAGTCATGTGGTCTGGTATCCCCATCTCTTTCAGACTTTTCCACAGTTTATTTTGATCTACACAGTCAAAGGCTTTGGCATATCAGCTTATGAATATGCAAAGAGGAGTATAACAATTTAAAATGTATTTTATACCCTACCTCCGAAGTACAAAAGGTTGAAGATAACAGTTTTATTTGTCACAACAATATTTCTTGGAAGTTTGGACCCAGGAGCTCTTGGGAGATTCCCGACAGTCTTTTTGTTTGTTTTCCATCTAAATATCTGTGTTCTGTTGAATACAGGAAAGGCAGATGGTAGCCTTGTTACTTTCTGGGTTTGGCCTTGGTGTGTTTCTCTCAGCAGTGGTAATTAGTTTTCTACTATTCCTTGCTGTAGTGGTATCTAGAGGGCATTACTTTACCGGGTCTTTTTCTAAGCCCTTTAAGTTTACCCTGGGGAAGGGACTCTGTATGGAGTATAATCCTCCAGCCCTTTTTTGTTTCCACTGGCAATGAAAAGAGGATGAGTGCAGGCCAGCAGACCACACTGGCTCAGTTTGACCATTCTCAATCTCCCTTAAATGCCATGCACTAAACGAGAGGGGCAATTAAGCTTCAGAACTGTGCCCTCAATTCTGCTCATATGTCTATACTCCAAGAGACAGAGTTTGTGATACCATATACTTAGTCTCTGGGAGAAGACTGACTCATTAAGTCTTTGTCACAAATACGAAACATTCATTTGTACTAGCTCTCCTCTCAAGGTCATCCAGGAAGAATTTCTGAATACTAATTTTTGTACAGTAAGACATCACCAAATTTGGGTATGAACTAATGCAGAATTAATTATAAGTAGACATGGTCAGAGTAAATCTTAACTTTTTACAAGTTTGTGTAAAAGCAAACATGAGATTGCATTAGAACCTGTTTAAGAGCATTTCTTGTGTGGATTTTCATGAGCATACAGTAGTAATAAGAAATGGTTTGTTCCTATATGTTTTTTTAAAGGCCCTGGAGAACTTGCCTTTGTAAGCATTTAGATTTTATTGTATGCATTGAATGTAATTGTCGATGGCTTTGTGGCCCTAGTTCCTAACAGAAGTAAAATAAAATGAATGGACAAAATATTTTTAAGTATTCTAAAATTAAAAATTTTATATCTTCCTTCTACTTACATGTAAGATAAAGTTGAAATATTAATGAGTGAAAACACTTGCAACCAACAATATTTAATAGCTTGCTAATTGCTTTTATGAGAGGTAAAATCCTATAATGATTCAAAACACGGGCTTGGAATATAAGACTTCTTAAGTGCAAATCCTGGTCTTTCCACTTATCAGATAAAATATATATATAATAGGGATAAGTGTTAGAAAAAAAATATCAATATATACTGCAAAATACACCTACTTTTGTTCATATACTCAGGAAGTCTGTCTCTCCTTTGAGCACACAAGAATGTCTATCATGGCTTCTTTTGTGGTGTTCCACAACCACATTTACCTGGAAACATCCTTATCCATTCCTCATGCCCCAAATTTAAGAGTTTTCTCCTCTAGCAATGTCACCATTCCACGATTTCATCAGAAATGCAAGTATACATCTGAGTCTCAAAAATTGAAAATGTTTTCATTATTTTCCCAGGAGACTTTGTAGCTCCCCCTTTAAACCATCCAATGTCAATAGACTGGGGAAGAGAAAGAGTTGAAAGGCAGAGGGAGTAGAAGAAATATTTTCTGGGCTCACAACTGTAATCCTAGACTATATACAGAAAAGAAACTAAACAAGCATTCTAACGAAAAATAGGTGTTTGTTTTGTATTCTTGAGATGTGCATACATGATAAGTCACTTTAGTTGTGTCCAACTGTTTGCAACCCTATAGACTGTAGCCCACCAGTCTACTCTGTCCATGGGATTCTCAAGGCAAGAATTCTAGAGTGGGTTGCCACACCCTCCTCCAGGGGATTCCAGACCCAGGGATTGAACTTGCATATCTTCCATCTCCTGCATTGGGAGGCGGGTTCTTTACCACTAGCACCACCTAGGTAAACCCTATTATTGAGACGAAGCATTTTATATTTCCCAAGCTTTCAAGAGTGGCCATATATTTTATAGTAATTTACTTTTTATTAACAGGTAATTAAATAATTAATATTTCTATNTGAGTGAAAACACTTGCAACCAACAATATTTAATAGCTTGCTAATTGCTTTTATGAGAGGTAAAATCCTATAATGATTCAAAACACGGGCTTGGAATATAAGACTTCTTAAGTGCAAATCCTGGTCTTTCCACTTATCAGATAAAATATATATATAATAGGGATAAGTGTTAGAAAAAAAATATCAATATATACTGCAAAATACACCTACTTTTGTTCATATACTCAGGAAGTCTGTCTCTCCTTTGAGCACACAAGAATGTCTATCATGGCTTCTTTTGTGGTGTTCCACAACCACATTTACCTGGAAACATCCTTATCCATTCCTCATGCCCCAAATTTAAGAATGGAGTTTTCTCCTCTAGCAATGTCACCATTCCACGATTTCATCAGAAATGCAAGTATACATCTGAGTCTCAAAAATTGAAAATGTTTTCATTATTTTCCCAGGAGACTTTGTAGCTCCCCCTTTAAACCATCCAATGTCAATAGACTGGGGAAGAGAAAGAGTTGAAAGGCAGAGGGAGTAGAAGAAATATTTTCTGGGCTCACAACTGTAATCCTAGACTATATACAGAAAAGAAACTAAACAAGCATTCTAACGAAAAATAGGTGTTTGTTTTGTATTCTTGAGATGTGCATACATGATAAGTCACTTTAGTTGTGTCCAACTGTTTGCAACCCTATAGACTGTAGCCCACCAGTCTACTCTGTCCATGGGATTCTCAAGGCAAGAATTCTAGAGTGGGTTGCCACACCCTCCTCCAGGGGATTCCAGACCCAGGGATTGAACTTGCATATCTTCCATCTCCTGCATTGGGAGGCGGGTTCTTTACCACTAGCACCACCTAGGTAAACCCTATTATTGAGACGAAGCATTTTATATTTCCCAAGCTTTCAAGAGTGGCCATATATTTTATAGTAATTTACTTTTTATTAACAGGTAATTAAATAATTAATATTTCTATTCCATCCTCTAACTTATGGCTGCCTTCAGGGTCCCTCTACCTTTTTCTCTTCTTGATTATTTCTGACCGTCAGTTCAGTTCAGTCACTCAGTTGTGTCTGACTTTTTTGTGACCCCATGGTCTGCAGGAGGCCAAGCTTCTCTGTCCATCACCAACTCTCAGAGCTTGTTTAAACTCATGTCCATGGAGTTGGTGATGCCATCCAACCACCTCATCCTCTGTTTTCCCCTTCCCCTCCTGCCTTTAGTCTTTCCCAGCATCAGAGTCTTTTTCAATTAGTCAGTACTTCGCATCCGGTGGCCAAAGTATTGGAGCTTCAGCTTCAGCATCAGTCCTTCCAATGAATATTCATAACAGATTTCCTTTACAATTGAATTACAAGGTTTGATCTCCTTGCTGTCTAAGGGACTCTCAAAAGTCTTCTCCAACACCACAGTTCAAAAGCATTAACAATTCTTCAGCATTCAGCTTTCTTTGTAGTCCAACTCTCACATCCATACATTACTACATATTTCTGATAAGATTTGAACACATCGAAACTGTATCTTCGATGACCAAACATATAATCAATCTGATTAGGCTATCAAAAGGCTCTAAACTTAGAGCCTGGTAAAGCTTAGTTTTGGCAAAAATATTTTTTTAACAAAACAACTGGTAAACAATTTTTTTCTAAGATCACACAACTGTTATTTTTAAAAAAGGTTTATGTTTAATCAGTTATGAACTGAGTAATATGATAAGAAAGAGTTAATAAGAATAAAACCCCAAAGATAATATTAAAAAGGCTTTCCACAGTTATCAGACAAATGGAGAACAACAGAAAAGGGGGACAAGCATGGAGAAAAATGTTCCCTTTCCCAAACGCTCTTTTGGAAAATTACTTGGAGACTTAGAGACTCTGTTGACTTTAATTAAGTGCTCATTAGATTGACAAACTTTTTAAAAAAGTGATCCTGCCTGCCATGTGGGTTTTCATATGCTCTCCTGGCTTTCCCTCTAAATTACTTTAGAACCATTTCAGAATAACTTGTTTATGCAAGGGAAATTACTCATAACCCTTTAAAGAATTCAGATAGATTTTTATGTCCTGTGGTTACTGCTTTATTATTTTTACACAGTTTTATAATTTTCACTGAAATCTCTTAACTCCTCCATGCAAAGTCAAAGTCTTCCTAAATAGGACTTAATTCCTTTGGTACCAGTGGGGAAATAACTTATAAGCTTTGAAATCTCCAGAGTCAGATGTCAACACAGAAATAATTGAATAGGTGAAGTCCTGGAGGCTTGGGCAATACCCAAATAAACAACTGAATGATCTTTCCAAACATTCAACAGGAATAAAATAAAAAGAGTTAATTTTTTTTTAAGTTACAGTAAGTCCCCTACATATGAGTGAATTCCATTCTGAAAGTGAGTTTGTAAGACCAATTTGTTTCAACAAAGTTGGCCTAGGTACCCAACTAGCAAAATTGACTATATAGTACTGTACTGTAATGGGTTTATAGTACTTTTCACATAAGTAATACACAAAAAACACAAACAAAAAATAAAATAACAATTTTAGTCTCACAGTACAGTACCTTGAAAAGTATAGTAGCGCAGCACAACAGCTGGCCCCCAGGGACTGGTATTGGGTGAACAGGTAAGAAGTAAAGGTAATACACTCTACAGTACTACAAATTAAAGTAAACAAAAGCTCAACTACTTGTAGAGGATACACACACATGACAGTGTATGTCAGACATGTGAACATGAGAACACAGGTTCTCATCTTTGGAAGTTTGTAACTTGAAGGTTTGTATATACAGGACTTACTGTATGTTACTGTGTTCATATTTGTACCATCTCCTGATTGAATACTTTATTTTTTAAATAGTTGCAATAGATTTGTCTTAGCCTCAGTTTACAAAGGTACCAGAAAGCCTAACATTAAAGAAACTTTGATGGATTAATCCTCACTAGGACATACTTCCTGGTCTATCACAAAATTGACTACTTGAAGGTAATATTAATATTAACTATCAAGAGTTATTGTTGTTTCCTGGATCTTCTTGTTTTGTGCTTCTCTTTATCCCTTATACTATTAAAAATGGTATAATAAAGAATAAAATAGAGTATTACTTAGAAGAATAAGATTTAGAGACCAGAAGTTATACTGGTAATTACTGTTTTTATACACACTGCTGTTAGATCTTTTGACTAATATCAACATCAATATGTTATTGATAGAGTGTTTTAACAGACAAAAAGTCATGGCTAACTTCATATTGCTTTATCATATCACTAGTCACATAATGGATTTGCCTAGATATATAGTTACAGTTGTTTTTATTCTTGATACTTTATTCTCAAAATTCAGAATTATGAGATTCTGAGTAAAAATATAAAGCACCAAGTTAAAATAAAAAATAATTAGGGCAATAAATACTCTAATAATTCTTAAAATACACCTAAAATATTATGCTTCCATTTCTGCTGCTTATATTAATCTGATAAAAATTTATCTAGCACATACAAAGCTGTCTTTAGCATTTCAGCAAAATGATACTAATAAAACTAGGACTGACTCCATTTCATACTGTGTAGCATGACTGAAACATACAACACTGATAACACCAAAGGTGGGAAAGAATGTGGAACAAATAAAGCTTTCATTCGTTATTGACAGACAGGAGTATGAAATGGTACAACCACTTAGAAAAAGTATATGTAGTTTCTCATATATATATCTGCTCTATGAACCAATAGTTTCATCTCTAGGTACTTACTAGGAGAAATGAAAGCCAAAGTTCTCAAATAAATTTGTACAAGAGTAGTTTATAGAACCTATATTCATAACAGGTCCAAATTGAAAACAACCACAATTTCAATCAGGAGGTGAACAGATACACGAATAGGGGTGATTTCATGCAGTTCAATACTATTTGGCAATAAAAAATAATGAGTGTGTTATACAAACAGTAACATGAATGTATTTCAAGGATGTTACACTAAGTGAAAAGAGTGAAAGATAACATTACATTCGGTATGAATCCATTTATAAGAAGTTCAAGAACAAACACAACTAAGTTATGGTGCTAAAATCAGAATCATTGTTGCTTAGCAAAATGAGAGTTGACTAAAATGAGCAAGAGGAAATATACTGTGGAGTTGGAAATGTTCTGTCTTATTTGAGGTGGTGGCTAGTGGGTATACACATTTGTCCACTATCCCACTGAACTGAATATACTTATGATAGGTAAAATTATTAAAATGCACATTTTATCCAATGTTTAAATATTTAAAAAATAAATTTTCATATATCTAATCTAGGGAAAACCACTAGACCATTCAGGTATGACCTAAATCAAATCCCTTACAATTACACAATGAACATGACAGACAGATTCAAGGGATTAGATCTGATAGACAAAAGTGCCTGAAAAACTATGGACAGAAGTTTGTAACATTGAACAGAGGGTGGTGATCAAAACCACCCCAAGAAGAAGAAATGCAAAAAGGCAAAATGGTTGTCTGAAGAGGTTTTACAAATAGCTGAGAAAAGGAGAGAAGCAAAAGGCATAGGAGAAAAGGAACGATATATCCATCTGAATGCAGAGTTCCAAAGAATAGCAAGGAGAGATAAGAAAGCCTTCCTCAGTTATCAATGCAAAGAAATAGAGGAAAACAATATATAGAATGGGAAAGACTAGAGATCTCTTCAAGAAAATTAGAGATACCAAGCGAACATTTCATGCAAAGATGGACACAATAAAGGACAGAAACGGTATGGAACTAACAAAAGAAAAAAGATATTAAGAAGAGATGGCAAGAATACACAGAAGAATGCCGGGGTCCAGCCCCCACAGGATCCAGGGAAACCCAAAGGAGAAACAGCATCGGTGATTGATTTAGAGAGGGAGAGAGACAGATAAGAATGTTGTAGATAAGAAAATAGAGGAGAGAAGAAAAGAGGCTGATGTTCAATTAAGTCTCAAGACAAGAGACTTGCAGCTTCTACGTGAGGCCGCAGGTGCCCTCCCGGTCTCCCGAGGGAGTGAAGGCACAGGGCACCTTCCCGTTCAGGTCTTAGAAACCCAGGCAAATAAGTAGACACGGCGGATCTCTGTACTCCAGATGGGAACTAGCCTGAAAGTAAGAGTAAGAGGAGGAAAATGATTGACACGAGGAGATCAAGCTGCTTTGATGAGCAAGATCCATAGCTTTATTTTTAAACGGTACTTATATACCTTTTTGTACATAGAGGGAAATGAAAGATGCAAGGTCATACAGAATCAGCCCAAACATTCCAGCAGTTTTGCCCTTATCGAAACCATGATTTTTTCTGCATACCTTTCCCACAAATAATGTTGTGTACAGTATCTTCTGGCCTTGGAGGCCTGTGAACATTGTATGACCCTCTT
>SJYW01031058.1:2477029-2492318 GCA_006410735.1 Raphicerus campestris | reverse complement strand
ATCTGTTCCCCATCCTGAACCCCCCTCCCTCCTCCCTCCCCATACCATCCCTCTGGGTTGTCCCAGTGCACCAGCCCCAAGCATCCAGTATCATTCATCGAACCTGGACTGGCGAGTTTCATATATGATATTATACATGTTTCAATGCCATTCTCCCAAATCATCCCACCCTCTCCCTCTCCCACAGACTCCAAAGGACTGTTATATACATCTGTGTCTCTTTTGCTGTCTCGCATACAGGGTTATATATATATATATATATATCCATATATATATACAAAATTACATTTTAAAAGCATTTGTTAAATTCTCAGTAAAAAGAAATTCATAAATTATGAATTTTCCTATGAAAAATTATAGCTAATTATTCAGATTTTTAACCAATAGTTTTTATGAACTGGCAAAACCTCCAACAATTCATTAAAAAAAAATCGAATGCACTGTAGACTTTATTTATGTTAGAGAATTCCTGAGGCATGTTTAATAGGAATAAACAAAATAATGCTAAAGGAAAATCATATTTGTTTTCTCACCTATAGAGGCTCAGGAGGAACCCATTGAGGATAAGAAAGTCACTGTTTATCTTAGTTAGATTCTGACGTCTTTGACTCTACTGATCAATATCACCCCTGAATAGGTTACTGTGGGATTGAGGGTTCGCTTGTTTCAATAACCTCAAATTTCTTAACCCTTGCATTAAAAAAAAAGTGAACAAAATACTTTAAAAAGACTTTATTTTTTAAAATGCCTTGAGAGAGTCTTCAACCATCACTTTAAAGGTACGTGGCCACTTTTGAAATGCATCTTATTCTGGTTTAGCCTATGGCTAGATAGAACTTTAAATCATTTGTTTAGTACTAAAGATCAATGCAAAAAAAAAAAAAATATGGCATGCATGGAGGTAGCAAATGAGAAGTTAATATTTTAAATTAAAAACAGCACAAACATAACTGAAATCCTGCTCACCTACAAATTTACTGATATCCCTATCAGTATTCATTCCTTTACTTATTAACTCATTCAATCATCTTTTGAGTGTATATTACATCAGCCTCTGAACTAAGTACCAGAACTATGTGTCTTTCATTTTAGACAGAGGCCTAATATTCTTAATATTTTATGGTTCTCTTCACTTTCACTTTCATAACTTTTTTTGGTAGGCTTAATGAGATATAATACCTGAGAAGTGAGAATGAGATTATTTTACTTAATATTTAAAGTAATAAGGATGCAATATTTACTTTAAATTGCATAAATTAATTAATCTGTTAGTTATTATACTAAGCATTTTTACTGCATCATAGCCCTGGGAATTTGGTAACTCATATCAGTTATATAGAGCAGCAGGAATATTGTCAGTGTATTATTTTTCAAATTATTATGAATTAAAACTAATACAATTGCTGTAATTTGTGAATACTTATACTATGTGTCAAAAATGTAATGTATTTCATGTATATTTGTACAATATTTCATATTAGCCCCTTTATGCCAGAAGAGAAATCATGCTTAAATCCTGAGCATTCATAGTTGTTTTGGTTGTTTCATTAAAGTCTATTTATTTTGTAGTCTAT
This sequence comes from Raphicerus campestris, assembly GCA_006410735.1. NCBI lineage: Eukaryota > Metazoa > Chordata > Mammalia > Artiodactyla > Bovidae > Raphicerus > Raphicerus campestris. The sequence continues at coordinate 2,490,744 of SJYW01031058.1, read as the reverse complement.
AGGTTGTATCATTCATTGACTCAAGAGAACACCTGTCTGTAAAGTAAGGTGGGTCTCAATCATCCAAATTGCTGAGAATGACTCTACATCACAGCTGGACTTTGTACTTATCATAAAAACCTGCACTGAGTTTTAATATTCAGAACTGGTTCACTCATAAGGAAGCCCTGATCAGACCTCCCCCTTACCCACACACCAATCCATCAGTACAGACTGTCTCAATAGATGTCTAGCAGGTGATACTTCCTATTCAAATTATCAATAATGTTTAAGTAATTGGGATGTTCATGTATTTCTCTTGTAAGCACCACATTCTGCAGTATGTTGTATCTGACACCAAAGATTGGTAATAATTAAGATAATTCATTTTCTGAAGATAAGTTACATGGTGGAAGTGATTTACATATTATACTTTAAAAGAGAAAAGTATGAAATTATCTTAAATACATAAATCACAGGTCATATTTCTGGGTCCAATATGAACAATTGCCAGTGTTTCTGTTCCCAAGTCTGATAGTACTTTCCCAAGAGATCTTCATTTTTCCTCTCAAAGCAGTTATCATTTGTTTGTTTTGTTAATGGTATTAATGAGAACATAATGCTCCCAAGTCATCTTTGATTTTTTGTTCTCCTTTTCTATCATTTTGCTATGTAGCCAAGTTTTTATTCTTGTTAGAGATACTGTAGCCCTCATGTCCAAAACCTGCCCACCTCCAATCCCATACTCAGCCTATTCCATTAGCATCATGTTACCTTGACCAGAAATATTGCATCAGCCTCCTGTCAGCCATTCCTAATATTTCTTCCTTTATATTCCATTCATTGTACACACTGCTATTTGAACACTAATCCTGAAGCTATTTCTGTGCATTTAACTTCCCTGGAAGTTTAAAAGTCTTAGACAGGCAGTGAAGACCCTCTATGCTTTATTCCTCTCTACTTTTCTAATCTAAAATTTTATACAAAGTATTAATTTGCTCATGTCTTCATTCAAGAAATATTGAGCAAGTCTTATGCCAGGAACATTTTAAAGCATGGGTGGCAATAGCATTAAACACAACAAGTAAAAGCCCCCACCTTCACAGGCATCTCATTTTGGTGGAGACAATTGGAACTGTGGTGCTTTGTCAAGATGTCCTGGTCATAGGAAACGCACTCACCCCAACTCAGTCACTGAGTTTCTTAGCCCACTGACTTTTTCTATCTGTTCTCCAACCGGTGATTCTGTTCTACTGCATGGAAATCTCTTGGATGAGATCCCACATCATTTTAAAAGGTATTTCCAAAGAGCATTTCCTTTCTGCATATAGTCTCCAACCTTGTCTAAGATATGAAGTGAGGCAGATGATAACCAAGCAAATAACATACATAATGTGGTAGATGATGTTACTAGTTGCCAAATATTCCAATGCCCATCCCTGTGATGCATGAGGTTTATATTTCATTCCTGGGTTTAATAACAGGCTTATTTGGATTTCTTGCTTTGAACACTATGAAATGTATATGAAACAGAGATATGTCACTTTGAGGGAAAAGCTTTAAGAGTCAATTTGTGGTTTTCCAATTTTTCTGCCAAAACAACCAGGAGTGTTGCATCTATATGGTACTCATTATCCTGAGTCCTAGGGAGAAGATTACATAGAGCTGAACCACAGTCTATCTATATGGACTTGTAAGAGACCGAGTCAAGATTCCGGTTGCCACAGCAGGGTGAGTCTAACATATTTGAAACAGTAGGTGATAGGTGTATTATATCAAGTAAAAACTAGGAAGAGGAATAAGGGGAAATGGAGCTGGGGTGGGGGCCAGAGCTTCTGAATTAAACAGGGGTGTCAGGGATGGGGACTTCTCAGGTAGTGATAAGAAACCCAGTTGTCAATGCAGGAGACATAAGAGATGCAAGTTCAATCCCTGGATTAGGAAGTCTCCCTGGAGGAGGGCGTGGCAACCCATTCCAGTATTCTTGCCTGGAGAATCCCATTGACAGAGAAGCCTGGCAGGCTACAGTGCAGTCGAAAGGGTTGCAAAGAGTCAGACTCAACTGCAGTGATTTAGCAGGCACACATGTCAGGGATGATCTAACCAGCAACATGACATTTGGGCAGAGTCCTAAATTAGGTAAAAGGGCAAGCCATGGAGAAGCCTTGATAAAGAATGTCCTGAACAGGGAGACTGCAACATAAAGGTCCAGAGGCCACAGGCCTGGTTGACATGAAGAGTGCTGCATTGCTATAATTCCAAGAAAAGTAGAGATTTGACAAAGATGAGCTGGAGCAAGAATAGACTCAAGATCGCACAGAGACTTATCCGTTATGAGAAGGTAAAATGTTGAAGCTGGAAGCCAGTAGAGAGCCTGAGAAATACTTGGATTCTGGGTGTTTTGAAGTTGGAATGGATGTATTTGTTGAAAGATTAGATGCAGGTTATATGAGAAAGGATCAAGTTGACTCTTTTGTTTTTGACTGAGCAACTGGAAGGAAAGACTGGCCATTTCCTGAGAGATCAATACTGCCGAAGAGAATTTTACAAGCCCAGTGACCTTATCACATTTCTTGGACTTGTTTTGCCTTTATTTCTGACATACTTTCTGAACGTCATGCTTATGTATTTTTTTCTTACTATTCACCAATATCCATTATATCTAAATTCTGCCTGCTTTTCCAAGTTCAATTCAGATCCTGCATATGCCATGAAGTTTACTATGAGCATCTTTTTCTATCATCATAACTGGAGTATCTTTAGCCATTTTAATAACTATCCCCTTTTTTTGTTGTTCAGTCACTAAGTTGCATCCAACTCTTTGCATCCCCATGGACTGCAGCACACCAAGCTCCTCGATCCAACACTATTTCCTAGAGTTTGATCAAATTCATATCCATTGAGTCAGTGATGCTATCTAACCATCTCATCCTCTGCCATACTCTTCTCCTGCCTTCAAGTTTTCCCAGCATCAGGGGCTTTTCCAATGAGTCGGCTCTTTGCATCAGGTGGCCAAAGTATTGAAGCTCCATCAGGAGCTTCAACTTAAGCAACAACTCCTTCCAATGAATATCCGGGGTTGATTTCCTTTAGGATTGACTGATTTAATCTCCTTGCAGTCTGAGGGGGCTCTCAAAAGCCTACTCCAGCACCACAGTTTAAAAGCATCAATTCTTTGGTGCTCAGCCTTCTTTAATGGTCCAACTCTCACATCCATACATGACTACTAGAAAAACCATAACTTAGATTATAAGGACCTTTGTCTGCAAAGTGTCTCTGCTTTTTAATAATACACTGTCTAGGTTTGTCAGAGCTTTCCTTCCAAGGAGCAAGTGCTTTTTACTTTCAGGGCTACAGTCACTGTCTGCAGTGATTTGGAAGCCCAGGAAAATAAAATCTGTCACTGTTTTAACTTTTCTCTCATCTACTTGCCACAAAGTGATGGGACCAGATGCCATGATCTTAGGTTTTTGAGTGTTGAGTTTCAAGCCAGCTTCTTCACTCTCCTCTTTCACCTTCATCAAGAGGTCTTTAGTTCCTCTTCACTTTCTCTCATTTTAGTGGTGTCATCTGCACATCTGAGGTTGTTGATATTTCTCCCAAGAATCTTGATTCCAGCTTGCAATTTATCCATCCTGGCCTTTTAGCACAATTTTGGAGTTTAGGCAGAAAACAGCAAAATTCTGTAATGCAATTATCTTTCAATTAAAAAAAAATAAATAAATATTTTTTCTAGTTATTTCTCTTTACTTCTCACTACTGACTTATGAGGAAACTCCAAACACTTTTATTTTACAATATTGTTGTGTATCCTGAAACCTTTAAAAAATTTGACTGTACATTCATGAGATATGAGAAAAAGAAAGATATAAAGTTATAATATTACAATGAAAATAGTTCAGTCTTGCTGACCCCCTGAAATGCTCTTGAGGACACCCAGAAATTCTTGGATAACACTTTGAGAACCACTGTTATAGATACTTTATGAGGGAAATAGCACCTTAAAAAGTAAGTAAATATTTAAGTGGTTGTTAAATGATATAACATCTAACTTGTGATATAGTATTATATGCTATAGCATGTTTTGAAGAAAGGTCTTGAAGCTTATCTATGGTTTCATACCTAAGGTCGCAAACCATCTTAAAAGACCTGGATTTTACTTGGAATGAATATGATTAGAGTATTTAGCTTTACAAATTTAAAACATCAAAGTTTTTGTTATTGAGAAAAACAAATGAAAAAATGAATTGCCTCTCTTTAGTTACACATCATGTAACTTTCAGAGTATAATTATGCATTTTCCTACTTTTTGCACTGAACTAATAATTGCTCTTTTTTATAATATCAGAAGTGGGGTGTTATTGGTGAGACTGTTTCCAAATGAATAATTTTTAATCTTTTTCATATGAAATTTCACTTTAAATATTACACATATATTATATATGTGTGCACTTTAAATGCACACATTTATATTTTATGTTGAATTGATGGAATACAAAATTCCAAGATAATAGTGTTCGATTTGCTGTTTTAAGCAGGATTAAGTTAGGGAAAATATAGACTTTTATCTAATTTATATACTGTGACATGTAAAGTCAATCCAGTTCTTAAGTCCCCAAATTCATTTTAGTGGTATAATTACCATATAAACTGACTTGGGAAATGGGAGAAAACCAAATGATGTGCTCTTGGTTACACCCTGCATTAATTAGTTTTTTTCTTTTTATTTATGTTGTAGACATGAAGACTGAATAATTACCAAGTGGATTATTATATTGAATGAAAAGTTTTGTCTTGTGTCACATTGCCCAAAAGTAATATATAAAAATAAATAAAAATAAAGTTGTCTTCTCTATTGGTAATTAAAGCTGATTTTTTCTAAGAAAGAACTATTCCAGTGAGAGTATTATCTCATCTCTATTAAATTTACCCTGTCACATTCACAGTGTACCCCCCTGTAACGCACACACCTTCTCATAGTAGGTACCTTCCCCTATGAAATCTCTGAATTTCAAAGTAAATAGACAGTTGGATCCAAGGTATGTTTTTAGCTTCTTTCCAATTTCTAATTCATGATTTAGATAATAAGCTTTACTCATATAGGGAGGAATCTTAGTCGGTTTAGGTAATATAGCAAAATACATAGACTGGCTAACTTAAACAATAAAGATTTATTTCTCACAGTTCTGAAGGCTACAAAGTTCAAGGTCAAGGTGCTGCAGATTTGATGCTGATGAAAGTGCCTTTCCTGATTCACAGATGGCTATCTTTTCTCTGTGTCCTCACATGGCAAAAGGGGAAAGGGAGCTCTCTGGCATCTCCTTTTTAAAGATATTAACCTTGTTTATGAGGGCTCAACTCTCAAAAACCTAGTAACTTCCTAAAGGGCCCACCACCAAATACCAACATACTGGGAATTAGGTTTCATTACGTGAATTTTGATGGGACATAAACATTCAGCCTAAGGTAAGAGGAGTGAGTCAAGAAGCCAAATTTTTATTCTATTGAAAGATTAATATCTACCCTCCACACATAAGATACTTGTCCTATCTGTCTCACTCTAGTCTTGAAGAGAATATGCACATGTTTAAATTGAATATCTTCATACCTACCAGCATAATACCTTGTGCACATGAGGTTTGAATGTATCTCTTGATATCTTCAAAAATAAATGAAATAAAAGTAATGATAATAAGATCATGAAAGTACTTAAAATCCCAATTTTCTAACTTTAAATATAAACAGNGTTGAAAGATTAGATGCAGGTTATATGAGAAAGGATCAAGTTGACTCTTTTGTTTTTGACTGAGCAACTGGAAGGAAAGACTGGCCATTTCCTGAGAGATCAATACTGCCGAAGAGAATTTTACAAGCCCAGTGACCTTATCACATTTCTTGGACTTGTTTTGCCTTTATTTCTGACATACTTTCTGAACGTCATGCTTATGTATTTTTTTCTTACTATTCACCAATATCCATTATATCTAAATTCTGCCTGCTTTTCCAAGTTCAATTCAGATCCTGCATATGCCATGAAGTTTACTATGAGCATCTTTTTCTATCATCATAACTGGAGTATCTTTAGCCATTTTAATAACTATCCCCTTTTTTTGTTGTTCAGTCACTAAGTTGCATCCAACTCTTTGCATCCCCATGGACTGCAGCACACCAAGCTCCTCGATCCAACACTATTTCCTAGAGTTTGATCAAATTCATATCCATTGAGTCAGTGATGCTATCTAACCATCTCATCCTCTGCCATACTCTTCTCCTGCCTTCAAGTTTTCCCAGCATCAGGGGCTTTTCCAATGAGTCGGCTCTTTGCATCAGGTGGCCAAAGTATTGAAGCTCCATCAGGAGCTTCAACTTAAGCAACAACTCCTTCCAATGAATATCCGGGGTTGATTTCCTTTAGGATTGACTGATTTAATCTCCTTGCAGTCTGAGGGGGCTCTCAAAAGCCTACTCCAGCACCACAGTTTAAAAGCATCAATTCTTTGGTGCTCAGCCTTCTTTAATGGTCCAACTCTCACATCCATACATGACTACTAGAAAAACCATAACTTAGATTATAAGGACCTTTGTCTGCAAAGTGTCTCTGCTTTTTAATAATACACTGTCTAGGTTTGTCAGAGCTTTCCTTCCAAGGAGCAAGTGCTTTTTACTTTCAGGGCTACAGTCACTGTCTGCAGTGATTTGGAAGCCCAGGAAAATAAAATCTGTCACTGTTTTAACTTTTCTCTCATCTACTTGCCACAAAGTGATGGGACCAGATGCCATGATCTTAGGTTTTTGAGTGTTGAGTTTCAAGCCAGCTTCTTCACTCTCCTCTTTCACCTTCATCAAGAGGTCTTTAGTTCCTCTTCACTTTCTCTCATTTTAGTGGTGTCATCTGCACATCTGAGGTTGTTGATATTTCTCCCAAGAATCTTGATTCCAGCTTGCAATTTATCCATCCTGGCCTTTTAGCACAATTTTGGAGTTTAGGCAGAAAACAGCAAAATTCTGTAATGCAATTATCTTTCAATTAAAAAAAAATAAATAAATATTTTTTCTAGTTATTTCTCTTTACTTCTCACTACTGACTTATGAGGAAACTCCAAACACTTTTATTTTACAATATTGTTGTGTATCCTGAAACCTTTAAAAAATTTGACTGTACATTCATGAGATATGAGAAAAAGAAAGATATAAAGTTATAATATTACAATGAAAATAGTTCAGTCTTGCTGACCCCCTGAAATGCTCTTGAGGACACCCAGAAATTCTTGGATAACACTTTGAGAACCACTGTTATAGATACTTTATGAGGGAAATAGCACCTTAAAAAGTAAGTAAATATTTAAGTGGTTGTTAAATGATATAACATCTAACTTGTGATATAGTATTATATGCTATAGCATGTTTTGAAGAAAGGTCTTGAAGCTTATCTATGGTTTCATACCTAAGGTCGCAAACCATCTTAAAAGACCTGGATTTTACTTGGAATGAATATGATTAGAGTATTTAGCTTTACAAATTTAAAACATCAAAGTTTTTGTTATTGAGAAAAACAAATGAAAAAATGAATTGCCTCTCTTTAGTTACACATCATGTAACTTTCAGAGTATAATTATGCATTTTCCTACTTTTTGCACTGAACTAATAATTGCTCTTTTTTATAATATCAGAAGTGGGGTGTTATTGGTGAGACTGTTTCCAAATGAATAATTTTTAATCTTTTTCATATGAAATTTCACTTTAAATATTACACATATATTATATATGTGTGCACTTTAAATGCACACATTTATATTTTATGTTGAATTGATGGAATACAAAATTCCAAGATAATAGTGTTCGATTTGCTGTTTTAAGCAGGATTAAGTTAGGGAAAATATAGACTTTTATCTAATTTATATACTGTGACATGTAAAGTCAATCCAGTTCTTAAGTCCCCAAATTCATTTTAGTGGTATAATTACCATATAAACTGACTTGGGAAATGGGAGAAAACCAAATGATGTGCTCTTGGTTACACCCTGCATTAATTAGTTTTTTTCTTTTTATTTATGTTGTAGACATGAAGACTGAATAATTACCAAGTGGATTATTATATTGAATGAAAAGTTTTGTCTTGTGTCACATTGCCCAAAAGTAATATATAAAAATAAATAAAAATAAAGTTATCTTCTCTATTGGTAATTAAAGCTGATTTTTTCTAAGAAAGAACTATTCCAGTGAGAGTATTATCTCATCTCTATTAAATTTACCCTGTCACATTCACAGTGTACCCCCCTGTAACGCACACACCTTCTCATAGTAGGTACCTTCCCCTATGAAATCTCTGAATTTCAAAGTAAATAGACAGTTGGATCCAAGGTATGTTTTTAGCTTCTTTCCAATTTCTAATTCATGATTTAGATAATAAGCTTTACTCATATAGGGAGGAATCTTAGTCGGTTTAGGTAATATAGCAAAATACATAGACTGGCTAACTTAAACAATAAAGATTTATTTCTCACAGTTCTGAAGGCTACAAAGTTCAAGGTCAAGGTGCTGCAGATTTGATGCTGATGAAAGTGCCTTTCCTGATTCACAGATGGCTATCTTTTCTCTGTGTCCTCACATGGCAAAAGGGGAAAGGGAGCTCTCTGGCATCTCCTTTTTAAAGATATTAACCTTGTTTATGAGGGCTCAACTCTCAAAAACCTAGTAACTTCCTAAAGGGCCCACCACCAAATACCAACATACTGGGAATTAGGTTTCATTACGTGAATTTTGATGGGACATAAACATTCAGCCTAAGGTAAGAGGAGTGAGTCAAGAAGCCAAATTTTTATTCTATTGAAAGATTAATATCTACCCTCCACACATAAGATACTTGTCCTATCTGTCTCACTCTAGTCTTGAAGAGAATATGCACATGTTTAAATTGCATATCTTCATACCTACCAGCATAATACCTTGTGCACATGAGGCTTGAATGTATCTCTTGATATCTTCAAAAATAAATGAAATAAAAGTAATGATAATAAGATCATGAAAGTACTTGAAATCCCAATTTTCTAACTTTAAATATAAACAATTCTAGCCCCTGTTTTACTATTAGGTGTTTACATTTTAACATGAAATCTTAAATATCAACTGCCTACTTATCATACACATGACTTTGCTAATTATAAATTTCATACTAAACAAAAATCATCATGCATATTTCATTCATTTTTAAAGTTATGATATTTATGTAATGTTATTTTTAAATTATTATTGCATTTCCAACCATCTTTATCAGACATTTGCCTTTGAACTGAAGAAATAAATTATGCCTTTGATACTTTAGATGTGAATGAAGAGATATTATTGGTCATACCGCTTCTATCTCTAGAATAGTCACTACACGATCTTTGTTTTGGATTTTTGTATGGCTCTATTTATAGTTGACATACTGTAAACTGTGTATTTTAAGTGTATAATTTGATGAGTTTTGACATATGCATTCATTAAACTTCTCAGGTGGTGCACTTGTAAAGAATCTGCACAGTAGAATCCGGAGACATGTGTTTGATTCCTGGGTCAGGAAGATCCCCCAGAGGAGGAAATGGCAATCCGCTCCAGTATTCTTGCTTGGAAAATCCCATGGACAGAGGATCCTAGCAGGCTAGAGTCCATGGAGTCACAAAGAGTCAGACACAACTGAATGACTGAGTACANCAGGAAGATCCCCCAGAGGAGGAAATGGCAATCCGCTCCAGTATTCTTGCTTGGAAAATCCCATGGACAGAGGATCCTAGCAGGCTAGAGTCCATGGAGTCACAAAGAGTCAGACACAATTGAATGACTGAGTACACAAGAATATGTGCATTCATTAAGCTGTCACCACAATAGAGATAATGAATCAAGTACTCTAGAAGTTTCTTCATGACCCTTTTCAATCCAAACTTCCCTCTCTCACTTCCCATCTCCAAGTAACCAACAATCTGCTATACGTCACTGAAGACTACCTTGCATCTGCTAGAATTTTTTATAAATGGAATTAAATAATTTGCCCTGTCATTGGTATGGCTTAATGATTTCATTCTGTTAATAGTAGTTGTTCATTTTTTATTGCTGTATGGTATTCCTTTATATTAAAGTACTGACATTGTTTTTTTTTTTCAATTACTTGTTGGTGGACATTTGGATTATTTCTAGTTTCTAGCTATTATAAATAAAACTCATATACATTTATACAGAATGAACCATTTTTCAGTTTAGACAATTATTCATATAAGTTGTAAGTGGAAGAATAAGCTGAAAGTGCCAGCTCCCCATGGCTCTTGCCCCATATAGCACAAAGAGTGATATGGAGACAAAAGGGGCTAGATGACTGTGATTAAAATATGGAAAACTGCATTGCTCAAAAGCCAGTTCTAGACTACAGCTAAGAGCTTTTATAGTCTACAGTTCTGTTCTCATGAGGTGGTGCCTCTCAGGGGAGATTGTCTTGAACTTCTCAGAAGCCTCCTGTCCTTTCCTATTCTGGGAGGATGCTGAGGCATTATGCCAAGACTCAGATAGGCTGTGGTTCCAGCATTTCCCTGTAGGGTTGCCAGGGTTCTAGGATGAAGCTGTTTCTCTGTTTATTTACCATTCATGTTCTCTTCTTTCATGAAGTGTCTGCTAAAATATTTTGCCCAGTTTTAAAATTGGGTGGTTTGGCATACTGAGTTATAAAGCCTTTTTATAATGTATATATATAAATCCTATCTAGATATTATGTTTTGCAAATAATTTCTCCCAGCCAGTGGTTTATCTTTACATTCTTAATTGTGTCTTTTGGAAAATTAAAGTTTAAAGTTTTGATGTAGTCTAGTTTATCTTTATCAAAATTTTCTTATTGTTAATATTTTTGGTGACAATATACCTAAGAAATCTTTGCCTATTTATGGTCACAAAGATTTTCCCCTCTGTTTTCTTGTAGAATCTAGAAATTTTATAGTTTTAGGTCATATATAGGTTTATGATACATTTTGAATTAGTTGCTAATAAGAATGGAGGTTCTTTCTTCTTTTTTTTTCTCCACACATATCCTCTCAGTATTCTGGACTGGAGAATTCCAAGAACAGAGGAGCCTGGCAGGCTACAGTCCATGGGGTGGCAAAGAGTGGGACACAACTGAATGACTTTCACTATAACTTTCACATCCAGCCAGTTATGCCAGCTCTATTAGGTTACCAACCCATTTGAGTTGGTCCCCCAAAAAGCTCCTTCTGCTCAGGGTTGTAAGGAGACCAAATATGGTTCAGGAGAAAATAAAAGCTTTTTTTTGGGGGGGGGGAGTAATTTATCTTTAATTGTAGGATAACTGCTTTACCATGTTGTGTTGGCTTTTACCTGACAACAATGTGAATCAGCCGTAAGTATACATATACCCTCTCCCTTTTAAGCCTCTCTTCCACCATCTTCCCTATTCCACCCCTCTAGGTCATCACAGAGCTCTGGGCTGAGCTCCTTGTGTTGTACAACTGCTTTCCACTAGCTTTATCCTTTCGGAGAAAGCAACGGCACCTTACTCCAGTACTCTTGCCTGGAAAATCCATGGATGGAGGAGCCTGGTGGGCTGCAGTCCATGGGGTCGCTGAGGGTTGGACACAACTGAGTGACTTCACTTCCACTTTTCACTTTCATGTGTTGGAGAAGGAAATGGCAACCCACTCCAGTGTTCTTGCCTGGAGAATTCTAGGGACGGTGGAGCCTGGTGAGCTGCCATCTATGGGGTCGCACAGAGTCAGACACGACTGAAGTGACTTAGCAGCAGCAGCAGCAGCTTTATCCTTTAAACAAAGAATGGAGAGGCATGAGTGCCTGCTCTAGAGCACAGATTTTCCCTGTCAGGCTCTGGGCAGGGCACCAGGAGGGGAGGGGGCCGGAGTTCTCATGGAGCTGGCACAGCTGTGCTGCTCAGGCTCCAGACCACAGTGCCTGGAGCATGTCTCTGCACACAGCCCTTTGCTGCCAGTGTGACTTGAATGTTGTGAGCGGCTCCTGCAGAGCAGCCCTGAGCTGAGGTGCTGGTGCAGTCATTTCCTTCCAGGAACTCTGGTCTAAATAAGTTTGAATCAGTTCTAATGAGATGGATGAAACTGGAGCCAATTATACAGAGTGAAGTAAGCCAGAAAGAAAAACACCAATAGAGTATACTGACATATATATGGAATTTAGAAAGATAATAATGATGACCCTGTGAGACAATATAAGAGACACAGAGGTATAGAACGGACTTTTGGCTTCTGAGGGAGAGGGATAGGGTGGGATGATCTGGGAGAATGGCACTGAAACATGTATACTATCATATAAGAAATGAAGCGCCAGTCTATGTTCAATATAGGATACAGGTTGCTTGGGGATGTTGTATGGGGGAGATGGTGGGGGGAGGGAGGAGGGAGGGGGCTTCAGCATTGGGAAATCGTGTACACCTGTGGCTGATTCATGTCAATGTATGGCAAAACCAATACAGTACTGTAAAATAGAATAAAGTATTAAATAAAATTTTTTTAAAAGCAAAAATAAAATAAAGTATCGGGGGTGAAGCTTCTACACGCAGCCTCCTATGAACAAGTAAAACTAGACTAAAGACAAAAGAAAAGGTGAGACCTTAGTAGATTCCATCTTATACCCCCTTGTCCACCCCCACCCCAGTGGGCTTTGCCAGTGAAGACACCACTTGTTGAAAAGATTCTCCTTTCCTGTTGAATACCCTGAAAACTTTGTTGAAAATCAATTGTCCATGTATTTGTGGAACTAACTGTGCATTCTATTCCATGGATTTGTATGTTTATCTTTGTGTATACTACACTCTCTCCATCACTGGAGCTTTATGTTAAATCTTGAAATCAGGCAGAATAAGTTTTTCAAGTTTCTTGTTCATATAAAAAAATAATTTTGGTCATCCTAGATTCTCTGCTGTTAGTCTTTTGCTTCCTTCAGAAATTTTTTTGATAGATTTCCTTCTTCTTCTAAGTTTTAGAGGTATTAACTTTTCTCTATGGTTTGTGTAGAATTACTCTGTGTAATTATTTTCTCCCAGTGAATTTTCACGGGCTTAAGCACGTAAAAATATGCCTGCAATGCAGGAGACATGGGTTCGATCCTTGGATCCAGAGGATTCCCTAGAAAAGGAAGTGGCAACCTACTTTTCTGGCCTGAAGAATTCAACAGACAGAGGAGCCTGGCGGACTACGTCTGTGGGGTCACAAGTGTTGGACAGCACTGAGCAACTAAGCAACAAACAGCACGTGCATTTGTAGAGGATAGCTGTTGCTCCAAAATCGCTGCAGATGGTGACTGCAGCCATGAAACTAAAAGGCGCTTGCTCCTTGGAAGAAAAGTTATGACCAAACTAGACAGCATATTAAAAAGCAGAGATATTACTTTGACAACAGGTCCATCTAGTCAAAGCTATGGTTTTCCCAGTAGTCATGTATGGATGTGAGAGTTGGTCTATAAAGTGAGCACCAAAGAATTGATGCTTTTGAACTGTGGTGTTGCAGAAGACTCTTGAGAGTCCCTTGGACTACAAGGAGATCCAACCAGTCCATCTTAAAGGAAATCAGTCTTGAATATTCACTGGAAGAACTGATGCTGAAGCTGAAACTACAATAGTTTGGCAACCTGATGCAAAGAACTAACTCATTAAAAAAGACCTTGATGCTGGGAAAGATTGAAGCCAGGAGGAGAAGGGGACGACAGAGGATGAAATGGTTGGATGGCATCAC
>SJYW01031058.1:2453709-2467813 GCA_006410735.1 Raphicerus campestris | reverse complement strand
ACAGTTCTTCTGTGTATTCTTGCCACCTCTTCTTAATATCTTCTGCTTCTGTTAGGTCCATACCATTTCTGTCCTTTATCGAGCCCATCTTTGCATGAAATGTTCCCTTGGTATCTCTAATTTTCTTGAAGAGATCTCTAGTCTTTCCCATTCTGTTGTTTTCCTCTATTTCTTTGCATTGATTGCTGAAGAAGGCTTCCTTAGCTCTTGCTATTCTTTGGAACTCTGCATTCAGATGCTTATATCTTTCCTTTTCTCCTTTGCTTTTCATCTCTCTTCTTTTCACAGCTATTTGTAAGGCTTCCCCAGACAGCCATTTTGCTTTTATGCATTTCTTTTCCATGGGGATGGTCTTGACCCCTGTCTCCTGTTCAACGTCACAAACCTCTGTCCATAGTTCATCAGGCACTCTATCTATCAGATCTAGGCCCTTAAGTCTATTTCTCACTTCCACTGTATAATCATAAGGGATTTGATTTAGGTCATATCTGAATGGTCTAGTGGTTTTCCCTACTTTCTTCAATTTGAGTCTGAATTTGGCAATAAGGAGTTCATGATCTGAGCCACAGCCAGCCTTGTTTTTGTTGACTATATAGAGCTTCTCCATCTTTGGCTGCAAAGAATATAATCAATCTGATTTCAGTGTCGACCATCTATCTGGTGATGTCCATGTGTAGAGTCTTCTCTTGTGTTGTTGGAAGAGGGTGTTTGCTATGACCAGTGCATTTTCTTGGCAAAACTCTATTAGTCTTTGCCCTGCTTCATTCCACATTCCAAGGCCAAATTTGCCTGTACTCCAGGTGTTTCTTGACTTCCTACTTTAGCATTCCAGTCTCTTATAATGAAAAGGATATCTTTTTTGGGTGTTAGTTCTAAAAGGTCTTGTAGGTGTTGATTACTTTAGGACAACAATCAAAGCTAAATCTTAAGTGGCAGAAGAGCTAGTACCAACTGTTTTGCTGAATACTCTATGCTAACACCTGACACATGGAAAGTATTCAGGTAATGTAGATTAAGTAATTATAAAAGTGAAAGTGAAAATGAGAGCAATTTACTATTTCTTCTACTAGAATTAATGTCTCCTTTTATTAAAATATAGGAATATTGGCCTACTTTAAAAAAAACAAAAGCCTTTGATTTTTCACNCACCTCATGCGAAGAGTTGACTCACTGGAAAAGACTCTGATGCTGGGAGGGATTGGGGGCAGGAGGAGAAGGGGATGACAGAGGATGAGATGGCTGGCTGGCATCACGGACTCAATGGACGTGAGTCTGAGTGAACTCCGAGAGATGGTAATGAACAGGGAGGCCTGGCGTGCTGTGATGCATGGGGTCACAAAGAGTCGGACACAACTGAGTGACTGAACTGAACTGAACTGAGGTTGATCATAGCTATCCTTCCAAGGAGCAAGTGTCTTTTAATTTCTGGCTGCAGTCACCATCTGCAGTGGTTTTGGAGCCTCCAAAAATAAAGTCTGTCACTGTTTCCCCATCTACTTGCCACAAAGTAAAGGGACCGGATGCCATGATCTGAGATTTCTGAATGTTGAGTTTTAAGCCAACTTTTTCACTCTCCTCATTCACTTTCATCAAGAGGTTCTTTAGTTCTTCTTTGCTTTCTACCATAAGTGTGGTGTCATCAACATATCTGAGGTTATTGATATTATTGATATTGAATCAAACAGCAATCTTGATTCCAGCTTGTGCTTCATACAATCCAGTATTTCTCATGATGTACTCTGCATATAAGTTAAATAAGCAGGGTGACAATATATAGCCTTGACCTACTCCATTCCTGACTTGGAACCAGTCTGTTGTTCCATGTCCAGTTCTAACTGTTGCTTCCTGACCTGCATAAAGATTTCTCTGCAGGCAGATCTGGTGGTCTGGTATTCCCATCTCTTGAAAAAATTTCCAGTTTGTTGTGACCCACACCGTCAATGGCTTTGGCATAGTCAATAACGCAGAAGTAGATGTTTTTCTGAAATGCTTTTGCTTTTTTGATGATCCAACAGATGTTGACAATTTGCTCTCTGGTTCCTCTGCCATTTCTAATTCCAGGTTAAATGTCTTGAAGTTCACAGTTCACATACCATTGAAGCCTGCCTTGGAGAATTTTGAGCATTACTTTGCTAGCATGTGATATGAGTGCAATTGTGCTGTAGTTTGAACATTCTTTGGCATTGCCTTTCTTTGAGATTGGAATGACAACTGACCCTTCCAATCCTGTGGCCACTGCTGAGCTTTCCAAATTTGCTGGCATATAGAGTTCAGAA
Source organism: Raphicerus campestris (assembly GCA_006410735.1). NCBI lineage: Eukaryota > Metazoa > Chordata > Mammalia > Artiodactyla > Bovidae > Raphicerus > Raphicerus campestris. The sequence continues at coordinate 2,465,537 of SJYW01031058.1, read as the reverse complement.
CTTTCACAGCATCATCTTTAAGGATTGGAAATAGCTCAACTGAAATTCCATCAACTCCACTAGCTTTGTTCATAGTGATGCTTCCTAAGGCCCATTTGACCTCACATTCCAAGATAGCTGGCTCTGTGTGAGTGATCACACCATCGTGATGATCTGGGCCGTGAAAATCTTTTTTGTATAGTTCTGTGTATTCTTGTCACCTCTTCCTAATATCTTCTGCTTCTGTTAGGTCTATAACATATCTGTCCTTTATTGCACCCTTGTTTGCCTGAAAATTTCCCTTGGTATCTCTAATTTTCTTGAAGAGATCTCTAGTGTTTCCCATTCTATTGTTTTCCTCTATTTNTTCTGCTTCTGTTAGGTCTATAACATATCTGTCCTTTATTGCACCCTTGTTTGCCTGAAAATTTCCCTTGGTATCTCTAATTTTCTTGAAGAGATCTCTAGTGTTTCCCATTCTATTGTTTTCCTCTATTTCTTTGCATTGATCACTGAGGAAGGCTTTCTTATCTCTCCTTGTTGTTCTTTGGAATTCTGAATTCAAATGGGTATATCTTTCCTTTTCTCCTTTGCCTTTCACTTCTCTCTTTTCATAGCTATTTGTAAGGCCTCAGACAACCATTTTGCCTTTTTGCACTTCTTTTTCTTGGGGATGATCTTGATCACTGCCTCCTGTACAATGTCTCTAACCTCTATCCATAGTTCTTCAGGAACTCCACCTATCAGATCTAATCCCTTGCATCTATTTGTCACTTCCACTGTATAATCATAAGGGATTTCATTTAAGTGTCATACGTGAATGGTCTAGTGGTTTTCCCTACTTTCTTAAGTTTAAGTCTGAATTTGGCGATAAGGAATTCATGATCTGAGCCACACAGTCAGCTCCCAGTCTTGTTTTTGTTGATGGTATAGAGCTTCTCCATCTTTGGCTGCAAAGAATATAATCAATCTGATTTGAGTATTGACCATCTGGTGATGTCCATGTGTAGTCTTCTCTTGTGTTGTTGGAAGAGGGTGTTTGCTATGACCAGTGCATTCTCTTTGCAGAACTCTATTAGCCTTTGCCCTGCTTCATTCTGTACTCCAAGGCCAAGTTTGCCCCAGCACTCCAGGTATTTCTTGACCTCCTATTTTTGCTTTCCAGTCCCCTATAATGAGAAGGACAGCTTTTTTGGGTGTTAGTTCTAGAAAGTCTTGTAGGTTTCATGGAACCATTCAACTTCAGCTTCTTTGACATTATTGGTCGGGACAGAGACTTTAATTACTCTGATACTGAACAGTTTGCCTTGGAAACGAACAGAGATTATTCTGTTGTTTTTCACATTGTTTTTGACATACATCCAAGTACTGTATTTTGGACTCTTTTGTTGATTATGATGGCTAGTCCATTTCTTCTAAGGGATTCTTGCCCACTATAGTAGATACAATGATTATCTGAGTTAAATTCACCCATTCCAGTCCATTTTAGTTCGATGATTGCTAAAATTTCACTCAATGAAAGTGAGAGAGGAGAGTGAAAACGTTGGCTTAAAACTCAGCATTCTGAAAACTAAGATCATGGCATCTGGTCCCATCACTTCATGGCAATTAGATGGGGAAATAATGGAAATAGTGATATACTTTATTTGGGAGGGCTCTCAAACCACTGCAGAGGGTGACTGCAGCCATGAAATTATACAGGACTAGGAATGCAGACTCTTGGAGGGCACAAACAGAATCTTATGTGCACCAAAACCCAGGAGAAAGGAGCAGTGACCCCACAAGAGACTGATCCAGACTAGTTCATGAATGTCCAGAAGTCTCTATTAGAGGCATGGGTCAGCAGTGGCCTGCTGCAGGGTCAGGGGCACTGAATGGAGCAGTGAGTGCATGGGAACTTTCGCCATTATTTTCATTACCTCCACCATAGTTTGGACTCATGTCAAACAACAGGGAGGTCATGTCAAACAACAGGTCATGTCAACAACCCACCCATCAACAGAAAATTGGGTAAAGATATATCTAGCTTGGCCTATCAGAACATAACCCAATTTCCCCCTCAATCAGTCTCTCCCATCAGGAAGCTTCCATCAGCCTCTTATCCTTATCCATCAGAGGGCAGACAGAATGAAAACCATACTCACAGAAAACGACCCAAACTGATCATGTGGACCACAGCCTTGTCTAACTCAATGAAACTATGAGCCATGCCATGTAGGGCCACCCAAGATGGATGGATCATGATGGAGAGTTCTGACAAAACGTGGTCCATTGGAGAAGGGAATGGCAAACCACTTCAGTATTCTTGGCTTGAGAACCTCATGAACAGTATGAAAAAACAAAAATATAGGACACTGAAAGATGAACTCTCCAGGTCGGTAGGTGCCCAATATGCTACTGAAGATCAGTGGAGAAATAACTTCAGAAAGAATGAAGAAATGAAGCCAAAGCAAAAGCAGTACCCAGTTCTGGATATGACTGGAGGTGGAAGTAAAGCCCAATGCTGTAAAGAGCAATATTACATAGCAATCTGGAATGTTAGGTCCATGAATCAAGGCAAATTGGAAGTGATCAAACAGGAGATGGCAAGACAGTCATGTGACTGTATATTCAGTTGCTATTCAAGCCATACATTATTAATTAAATTGAAATGGTGATGTATTTATTTAAAACTCTGAAACAATCTAGTTTTCCTGCCTTTCATGAGCTAGGGTCTCTTAACCAGTTATAGTCTCTGTATGTAACAGTTTGGCTCTGATTCTCCAGTCTTCACTTAAGCAAACTTCCGAGGGCCATCAATGCTTATAGTACAATCAAGTCATTGTTACACAGTTCAGGATGCTTTCCTTTGAAAGCATTGTGAAAATTCATACAATGTGCACATTTGCAGTATCCCTTATATTAATAGTCAAAAATAACTTTATAAAGTGAAACATTTGATAATTGATTCAAGTATTTCTTCCAGAGAATAATTAGTATACTCCTAGTTTTCTTCTAGTCAGATTTCTAAATAGACAATTTTGAATTAACAAGAAGATAGCAAGCCATCTTTGTCTGATAATCACATTATACAGTAATAAATGAATTGCCAGCCTCAAAAAAGTCATCTTACCCAGCTGCTTTATTAGGAAGCATTGCTATTTTCTCTTCAAAAGAGCGTTGGACCTGATATTAGAAAATCTGGATTCAGTTCCCTTTGCCATAACATATTTCTGAATCTTTAACACGTCATTTCATATTTACTTTTCTTTTAATATATCTTAATAATTGCTTTAAATACAGGATTTTGTGAAAATTAAAAGCAAAAAATAGGATATTTTAAAACTGAGATCCATATATGTAAATAAATATATATATATATTTACATATGTATATACATAGGTTGTATATGTGTCTATTATCACTATCATCACCGTTATCATCTGATTATCATCTCATTGGACTTTTGTCTCAGATTGTTTCCCTTAAATAATGCTGTGATCACGGCAGCCACTTGGCTTCCCAGACTCTAACCTAATCATATCTGGTCACAGCATGTACTCAGTAATCTTCCTTACTGGCTTCAGGGCCTCCCACTAAACCCCCAAAGTGCAATTCCTCTCCAACATACCTAATTTTCTTTTTACTCCTGTATGGAAACAAGCTATCATATCTGGATGAGTTTCTTCTCCAATATTCTTACTCAACTCCTTTAGAGGGTAATGTAAAATCTATATCCTTTGAGAAATCTTTTGCAATTAATAGAGATTTGCTATGTCATTTGCATCATCCCATGCCACCTAGTCAAGTCGAAGCCCTATGTATAAATGACGATAGCAGTGCAGCTGATGAATCTAACATTACTTATGTTCCTTCCTACTCAATTTGTTATTTGATGTGCATCATAGTCATGACTGCATTTTTGTTAAGTCCCAAACACTAAATAAAGAACTAANTCAAGTCGAAGCCCTATGTATAAATGACGATAGCAGTGCAGCTGATGAATCTAACATTACTTATGTTCCTTCCTACTCAATTTGTTATTTGATGTGCATCATAGTCATGACTGCATTTTTGTTAAGTCCCAAACACTAAATAAAGAACTAAGACTAGCCATGCTTAGGGAGCATGTCATGTTACAGTGAAACTGTGCATTTCCAGTAGATGCTGGCTTTTCTTTTTCTGATAATCATTCAATGGAAAGATACATTTACTAGAAATATTTAAATAATATGTATTAATCATTCACTTGGGTTGACTTCTACAAATAAAAAAATAAGTTATTTACATCAGAAACTGTATTTTAGGCAATAACTTTTACAGGTGAAAGCCTTTATAAAACCATATGCAGTAGGCTTTGAAATATTATTTTTGAAACACAATGGAAAGTAACTTATTATACACTTAAGCTTAAGTTTTAGCAATACAAAGTAAAACTCAGGCTATTTCTGGAAGAAGAATTAAATAAATTTAATCATACAATAGGAGCATTTACTATACATGATGGAATACTTATATTTTTGTTTTATACAAAAATAAAAGAATCATGGCCCTAAACTCTCCATACAGCATGTAGAGTGAAGCATGTGTTTGTCATATGATCATCAGTGTCTATCTGTACCTAACTTAGTGGCTTACAACAAAAATGACATTCATATACCAGTCATTCTGTGGCTATTTCTATGCACCCAACATCTTACCTGTCTCCTAGACTCCCCTGCTGTCAAAAAATAAAAGGATATGCAATTACAATATGACAGTGAAAGAAAAAAATGAATTGTTTTTAACTTTTAATTCCCAAATAATCGAGTCTTGATTCTGGTTACCACCTTATGCCCTAACTGGGATAAAAAATCTTTGCTAAAGTGTGTGTTTGTGTGTGTGTGTGTGTGTGTGTGTGTGATAAATTCTTTGTTGATAGGAGTTGGCTCCTACTCAGTTATAAATCAGCAAGGCCAAACACAAAGGCAGCATACACAGTAGATGCATACAAGATTTTTATTGAATGAATGAAGTAATTTAAATTTTTCTTTCTATTTTATATTTTGCTGACTCTGTTCTATACTAACAGATGAGAAATCAATGGCTGATAAAACTTTTTATCAGTTCCATACTGATAGTGCTAAATGCTTCATGGTTCCTATAAGTATAGGACATGCTCCAAAGATGAAATCTACAAATGAATGTCAACTGTGTGCCCATTTTTATTTCTTTAAAGAAACATCAGAAATGCTTCAGAAAGGATTTAAAGTAAACTCAAAATCCATATACTTTACAAAATAATAGGCCTACCCACTTATATTTATGGATAAAGGGGTGATGGTTTTGTGAAACCCTTAATTTAATTACACATCTTTATCATATGTCTCAGCATTATCTTTAACCAAAAAGGACATGTTTCTCAATAGCATCTCTTTGGTTGATTGGTTTCAATAAGAAGCATGCTGAAAGAATCTTTATCTGTTATGCCATCCAAAATCTTCCCAAAGTCTCCCTTGATCAAAATATAATGGTGCTTAAATATGTTAGGCAACATGTACTCTACCTATTTGCATTATGTCAAATGAACTGGATCATTCCAATATGGTGTCACATGTGCATGGAAGCCTGTAGCGTTTTATAACAGGTGTTGAGGAAATGTACTTGACAGAGATATTGACAGTAAGGTCATCAGTAAGCATAAACACTGAAAATATCAAGAAAAGTATATAGCCATTAGTGGCACAAAAGGAAAAAAAAGTGTTTAAGAGGAATTGTCTATGGTCTCCCCAGAAAATACAACAGTGCATGTGCGCATGCGTACACACACACACACACACACACACACACACACACACATACACACCCTTCTAAAGAACTTTATTTTGTCTCACAATACTCATTCATTCCTCTGTCTTTTGTTCATTCTCAAATACGGAAAAAATAAGGGAGGTGTGAGACAGACAGAAGTCATCACATAGCAAAAAAAAAGTAGCTTACAAAGAATTTATATGAAGCAACATAAAATAATAATTCTCTTAATGTTGCCAGCCTGTGTTTATCTCCATCAGAATATTTAAAATGTTCTGATTGGTATTTTGGTTATCAATATGCTTGTTTCCCTCACTGGATAATATATGTTATTTTGAATTCTTTGTAACACCTAAAATTATGCCATTAAACATAGTATTTTTTCAATAAATGTTTTCCACCTGAATCTTATGTAATAGTAAATTTAGTCAATCTACTAAGAAAACCTTAACTGCCTAATGATTTATTGATGATTTAGTAACAAAAATTTCAGAAGAAAGATCTTAAATGTGACATAATTTTTTAACAGCCTAGAATGTCAATATGACCATTGTATTAGTAAAATCTAGTGGAAATAGAAATAGTCATAAATTCCAGCATTTATGTCCTAAAACTTTTGTCTGTATGTAAAATTTTAAATGTATGCTCATAAAGTACAAATAAAATATTTAGAATTTTTAAAAAGTATCTCTGATATATTTAGTGCAAATAAATTTAAAAATGTAGCTACAAACTATAACAGCAAAATGTCACAAAATCATGATATCTATGAGATACATAAAAATCTTTTCAGTTGTTCTAAATAAACTTCAGAATGTTTTCCAATTCTCAGTGAGGCAAACATTCCAATTTTCTGCAATATTAGCAGGGGTAACTAATGATGCCTAATTTTTGCCTGTAGTATTTCCTTCAATCTGCTTGTGCACTTTCAGTTTCTCTGGCAGCAGCAGCATTTGTAAATTTTCTGGTCACTAAGCACTCAAGTTCAATTGTAAGTGATCAGTTTGCAATTGGCCAACAAGGAGAAAGTATAGAAAAAAGAATCCTTGCATATATTTATAAATAAATGTTCATAAAAATCTTGAAACCTCTATGTGCACAAAATGTTCTTCTGTCTACTAAATTATTTTATTTAGAAAGGCTAGATATTTATTGGAGACAATATGTTTCTTTAGAAAAATAAAATCACATATTTTGAAGGAGCTTTATTTTAGGTTTCAGAAACATCTTTGTCTTAATGATTGCCCCATTTCCAATTTACATTTATCTATTTTTGGTAAAAAGTATCATTTAAATTCAAGTAATGCTTTATTTTAAAATATAAAATGATATTCTCATTACCTACTTTACAAATCAAATATTTCAAATAATACACATCATAGGCTAAAATGATCTTTCACAATCTCATTATTTTTATAATATATTTATCAATATAACAGAGCTGATATGAAAGTGTAGTTTTAATAAGAATGCATCCAACATTTAGAGCTTTAAGAAATTAAATGTTTAAACAATATTTAGTAGAAATAAAACTGTGTCATATTTTAAACTTAAAGGAAGCTGATACAGACCTATTTTAAACATCACAGTCACACCAAATTAAATCATCGCCTAGAACCTCTACAGTTCTTTTTGGTTAGGCTCCACTAAGAAAACCATGTCACAGGGCAAATTTAGAGGCACCTTGGAAACAAGTTTCCCAGAGAATGGCTGTCATTCCCTGCACTGCAGACCCAGAGCAGGAAAAAACTAGTAAAACATGCAGACTTGAGAACCTCAAAACAAAGGGTCCCCTAAGACAGTCAAAGAGATTGTGCTGTGAATGAATGGGTGAGTGAGAGACGTTTTTGGATAATTCACAGATCAGCTTTTATCCAGCCTCCCTGACACTTTCCAAAGATGACATTCCATGTGCATGCCTAGCTCGTGTATGTATTTGTCACTTGCATTTAAATTTTTTTCAGCTGATAAGTTGTGAGGGTGCATTATTCAGCTGAGAGGATCTCTAAACACACTGGGCTTTGGTGAAACTGAGGTGCCAAAGTAACTTTAAAAATATCTTAAATTATGGCTTAATTTCATGTTTTCACTGAAGGCCAATTGTGTTGGTTGCCATTCAATAGCTACAGAAATCTGAAAGATGATGAAAATAGGAATATTACAAATGAAAGAAAACTTGCCAACTAAAAGGAAACACAGTAGTTATTTTTACCTAAACAGAGTACAAATGTCCTTTTTAAAATGTGTACCTAAGCAGATGATAAATGTCCTTTTTAGCTTCCTATTACTAAAAATCACACACCTTGATTCACAAACACTTCTTTCATATTTTCAGGATATTTTAAATTATTATTATTTCAATGTGCCAGAGACAAAACAGAGCTTCAGAAAGCAGACTGTTCTTGGTGTCATTTAGAAAGAGGGTCTTCTTTGGACAGCAGAGAGACCTCTCTGGGAGTACAACTTGGCCAGTAAAAGGTGCCTTTATAAGAAAATAGATGTGCCACTTTCTTGAGTCAGGGCATGTCCTGCTCCACAGTCTGGTGGGTGGAACATGGTCTAGTATGTATTTCAAGCTTACTTTGTTTCCTCTGTCACACAAAAGCTGCACAACTTTAAAAGTTGATCCTAAACTAAAATAATCAACACCTTTGCAACTGTTTGGCAATTTCTGCCTTCTAAGTAATAATCTTTGTGGAAAATTGGAAAGGTCAAATTGATTAACATTAGAAAAAACATCGAGGTAAATTCAGGAAAAAAAGAAAGGGAAAGAAGCCAAAGGTAGAGAAAGAGAAGAGAAAGGGAAATAAGATGGAAAAACCACTGTAATCTCACGAAGAATACATGTCATCGTCAAAGTGGAATAATTTGCAAAGAACTATGTGCCAAGATGTGGTTGGAGTGTAGAGGAACCCCAAGGAATAGATACAAGGAAGCAGTGCTAACAGCCTCAGGGGTGATCGTCACCCCTGGACCTGAAAGGAAGAGTCCAGAGATCAGGACCTCAGGCTGCTTTAAGACGGAGAAACTTCCTTCAACAGATAAGGCTTATTCAGGGTGACCTTACAGGGAGGGAGCCAGAAAAGACAAACATAACTTCACTCCTCTCCTGCCCTCTGGTCTCCTGATATGCCTTCTCATTGGTTCAACCCAACAAAAGCCAGAGAACAAGGGATTCACTCCTGTTACCCTTGCAAGCTAAGAGGAGGCTGGAGTAGGGCTGGAGAGGACTGACACATTCTATGGGGCTAAAGCTTGTTTGTTTTTGTAAAAAGGATGAAAGGAAGACGGAGAATAGGTCATTGCCATCCCATCAGACGCTGTGAGAAACTAATGAGGAGAATTTTTAGGATCTATCATTGTCAGATATATGACTCTTTCCTTATTTATCTACTGCTGCCTAACAAATAATCCTCAAATTCAGCAGCTTAAAGCAACAGATGTTGAGTTTTTTTTCCTGCTTTGCTCTTTTCAAGTTGAAGTATAGTTGCTATAAAACAGGTTAACAGGTATACAATATAGTGATACACAATTTTTAGAAGTTATACTCCATTTACAAATAATTATAAAATACTATATTCCTTGTGTTATACAATATATACTTGTAGCTTATTTTATACCTAATAGTTTGTGCCTTTTAATCTCCTACCCGTATACTGCCCATCTCCCTTACCTTCTTCCCACTGGCACCACAAGTTTATTCTCAATATTTGTAAGTCTGCTACCTTTTTGTTATTCAATAGTTTGTTGTATGTTTTAGAATCCATATGTAGGTGATATCATACAGTATTTATCTTTATTGTCTCTCTAACATTTCACTCTAGAATATGCCCTCCAAGTCCACACATGTTGCAAATGGAAAAGTTTAATTCATTTATATGACTGAATAGTACTCCAGTGTGTGTGTGTGTGTGTGTGTGTGTGTGTGTGTCTCACATATTCTTTATCCATGCATCTGTTGATGGACATTTAGGTTGCTTCCATATCTTGGCTATTGTAAACAATGCAACAGCTGGTGTTTATCATCTCACAGTTTCTATGGTCATGAATCCTGCTTGGCTTATCTGGGTGCCTCTGCTCAGGGTCTCTCGCAAGGCTGCACCAAGGCATAAGCATGTGCTATAGTTACCCCAAGACTTGATGAGAGTAGGGGACGTCTGCTGTCAAGCCACTCAGGTAGCTGTGAGAAGATCTCTGAAGATCCATTTCTAAGGGACTCACAACGTTTTGTGAGATTCAGGCTCTTGCTTGCTGTTGCCTGGAGACATCAATTTTTGATGTATGAGACTTTCTGTAAGGCTACTCACAACACAGCAGCAGCTAGTGTCCCTCAGAGCAAGGTTAAAAGAGACAGAGAGAGAGATCAGGTCTTCCTGTAAGCTCATTTCACAGGTGACATCCCATTAGTCTTTTATGGAATTTATTCATTGAAATAATTGTAGAAATTATACAAACAGTCTATGTGCCCTTTGTCCAAATTCATCCAGTGATAACATCTTTCAAAACTACAGTAAAATATCACATTCTGGATATTGACATAATCCATAAATTTTATTCAGTTGTCTCCAGTTGCACTTGTCCTTTGGTGCATTTGTACTTGTTTTTGTTCAGTTGCCAAGTCATGTCTGACTCTTCACGACCCCATGGACTGAAGCACTCCAGGCTTCCCAGTCCCTTACTATCTCCCAGAGTTTGTCCATTTCCATATTTATTGAATCAGTGATGCCATCCAGCCATCTCATCCTCTGTGGTCCTCTTCTCCTTCTGCCTTCAATCTTTCCCAGCATCAGGGTCTTTTCCAGTCAGTCAGCTGTTCTCATCAGGTGGCCAGATTAGTGGAGCTTCATCTTGGGCATCTCTTCTTTTCTTAGTTAATTGTGAAGCCTCTTCAGACAACCACTTTGCCTTCTTGCATTTCTTTTTCTTTGGGATAGTTTTATTCACTGCCTCCTGTACAATATTACTGAACTCTATCCATAGTTCTTCAGGCATTCTGTTCACTAGATCTAATCCCTTGAATCTATTCATCACCTATTTGATTTAAGTAGTATCTTGCTGACATAGTGGTTTCCCTGCTTTCTCTAGTTTAAGCCTGAATTTAACTATGAGGAGCTGATGATCTGAGTCACGGTCAACTCTGGGTCTTGTTTTTGCTGACTATATGCAGCTTTTCCATCTTCAGCTACAAAGAATGTAATCAATCTGATTTCAGTATTGACCATTTGGTGATGTCCTTGTATAAAGTCATCTCTCGTGTTGTTGAAAAAGGTATTTGCTGTGACCAGTGTGTTCTCTTTGCAGAATTCTCTTATCCTTTGCCCTGCTTCATTTTGTACTCCAAGGCCAAACTTGCCTGTTACACTAGGTATCTCTTGACTTCCTACTTTTGCATCCTAATCCCCTATGATGAATAGGACATCTTTCTTTGGTATTAGTTCTAAGAGGTCTTCAGAGAAGGAAATGGTAACCCACTCCAGTGTTCTTGCCTGGAGAATTCCAGGGACAGCAGAGCCTGGTGGGCTGCCGTCTCTGGGGTCGCACAGAGTCGGACACAACTGAAGGGACTTACCAGCAGCAGGCTGGTCATAAATTTCCTTCTAAGGTGTAAGCGTATTTTAATTTCATTGCTGCAAGCACCATCTGCAGTGATTTTGGAGACCATAAAAATAAAATCAGCCACTATTTCCACTGCTTCCCCATTTATCTGCCATGAAGTGATGGGACCAGATGCCATGATCTTCGTTTTCTGAATGTTGAGCTTTAGACCAACATTTTCACTCTCCTCTTTCACTTTCATCAAGAGGCTCTTTAGTTCTTCTTCACTTTCTGCCAAAAGATTGGTGTCATCTGCATATCTGAGCTTATTGATATTTCTCCCAGCAATCTTGATTCCAGCTTGTGTTTCTTCCAGCCCAGCGTTTCTCATGATGTACTCTGCATAGAAGTTAAATAAGCAGGGTGACAATATACAGCCTTCACGTACTTCTTTTCCTATTTGGAACCAGTCTGTTGTTCCATGTCCAGTTCTAACTGTTGCTTCCTGACCTGCATACAGGTTTCTCAAGAGGCAGGTCAGGTGG